>CM048744.1:438205317-438255317 GCA_026315105.1 Locusta migratoria | reverse complement strand
TTCTCTTCAGATGAGGGAACGACGATTGTTCTGATGAACACAGAATTTTGACTCAACTGTGTACAGACCCCGCCGTCAATCATCAAATTCTTCCGCCCAGTTTCTCCGAGCTAAACGCTGTCGATGCAATGGGACACACACTATAGGCGTCCGCGCGTAGAGCACATTACCAACGGCGATTTCGGGCTGTGTGTTGGTTGGTATTGCGCCTCTTGTTGCTGCCTGGAGGATGCGTCGCAGCTGAGTTGCATTCAACCTCCTGTCTCGATGGGCTGTTAGTCGGAGATAATGGCCATCTCTTGCTGATGCTATCCGTGTACGACCTCTATCTTACCTACGTTTGACGGTTCCTGTTTCAAATCGCATTCAGTCCTAGAAATTACACTTTGGGGCACTCCAATAGCTGCAGCCACCTCCCTCTGTGTCCGACCCGTTTCCGACTTTCCTATGGCTGTCCACGCCATAGCTTCGTGTATCTCACGTTGTTGTTTCATTGCACCGCTAGCTCACTGCACTATCTGAACCCAACTGCTTGTGTAATTCATTTGGTAAACACACGTCAACACCAATACCCTCTGCAGCAATTTTCTGTTATCACCACTATCTCTGTTGCCGTAATGTTGTTGTCTCCACCCCATAGAAACGAGAGAAAGACGTCCAACCATTCTAATTCCTTTTGTGATTACACTATTTCAGTACTTAAATATCTCAACTAATCCCCTAATTGTTCTGACCAGTGTCGAAGTCACGAGAGAGGAGCTACTGACAAATGAACTAGCAGTCCGACATAGAAGGGGACTGCTCCGATTCCAGTGGCGGGGATGACGACGCAGGGATCTGTGCGTTAGGCGTCGCCGTAACGAGGGAAAAGCGGCGGCTGTGGCCCCGAGGTAGAGTGCTCGGCCAGGCAGCGTCAACAAACAAGCCGGCGGTGACTCGCGTGCGCGCCAAGTGGAATTAATGGGCCTAGTGGGCGAGATTCGCCGGCCTGCCGGGGTGTCGAAATACACGGGCGGCACGTGTCGGAAGCGTTCACATGAGCTGTGCCGTGCGCGGCTGGCTTCGGGCCCAGGGAGCACCGGCTCTAGCTGCGTCTGAAATTACTGTTCCCTAGGTTCAGTAGCCATTCCCATGAACCACAGACATTGCCGAGGTGGGGTGGCTTGCGTGCCTCAACGATGCAGATAGCCGTACCGTAGGTGCAACCACAGCGGAGGGGTATCTGTGGAGAGGCCAGACAAACGTGTGGTTCCTGAAGAGGGGCAGCAGCCTTTTCAGTAGTTACAGGGGCAACAGTCTGGATGATTGACTGAGCTGGCCTTGTAACATCAGCTAATGTGGCTTTGCCACACAGCTACTGCGAACGGCTGAAAGCAAAGGGAAACTACAGCCGTTACCTTTCCCGAGGACATGCAGCTCTACTGTATGAACATATGATGATGGCATCCTCTCGGGTAAAATATTCCGGAGGTAAAATAGTCCCCCATTCGGATCTCCGGGCGGGGACTACTCAGGAGGATGTGATCATCAGGAAAGACAGTACTGGCATTCTACGGGTCGGAGCGTGGAATGTTAGATCCCTTAATAGAGTAGGAAAATTAGAAAATTTAAAAAGGGAAATGGATAGGTTGAAGTTAGATATAGTGGGGATTAGTGAAGTTCGGTGGCAGGATGAACAGGATTTCTGGTCAGGTGAGTACAGAATTATAAATACAAAATCAATTGGGGGTATCACAGGAGTAGGATTGATAATGAATAAGAAAACAGGAATGCGGGTAAACTACTATGAGCAGCACAGTGATCGCATTATCATTGTCAAGATAGATACGAAGCCAACACCGACAACAGTAGTACAGGTTTATATGCCAACTAGCTCTGCCGATGATGAGGAAATCGAAGAAATATATGAGGAGCTAAAGGAAATTATTCAGGCAATTAAGGGAGAGGAAAACTTAATTGTTATGGGAGACTGGAATTCGGTAGTAGGACAAGGAAGGGAAGGGAAGATAGTAGGAGAATATGGTCTGGGCAAAAGGAATGAAAGAGGGAGCCGCCTGGTAGAATTTTGCACGGAACATAATTTAGTTATAACAAACACCTGGTTCAAGAATCACAAAAGAAGGCTGTATACGTGGAAGAGACCAGGAGACACCGGGAGATACCAGATAGATTTTATAATGGTAAGACATAGATTTAGGAACCAGGTTCTACAGTGTAAGACATACCCAGGGGCAGATATAGACTCTGACCATAACTTGTTGGTTATGAACTGTCGGCTGAAACTAAAGAAACTACAAAAAGGTAGGAAAATAAGGAGATGGGACCTGGATAAATTGAAGGAACCTGAGGTTCTTAAGAATTTCAGAGGGAGCTTTAGGCAACAATTGACAGAAACAAGGGAAAATAAAACAGTAGAGGAGGAATGGGTAAAATTGAGAGATGAAATAGTGAAAGTAGCAGAGGACAAAATAGGTAGGAAGGCAAGACCTACAAAAAATCCTTGGATATCACAGGAGATACTAAATTTAATCGATGAAAGGAGAAAATATAAAAATGCAGTAAATGAAACAGGCAAAATGGAGTACAGACGACTAAGAAATGAGATTGGCAGGAAGTGCAAAATGGCTAAGCAGGAGTGGCTAGAAGGCAAATGCAAGGATGTAGAAGAATGTATAAATAGGGGGAAAATAGATACTGCTTACAGGAAAATAAAAGAAACATTTGGGGACAAGAAAAGCAACACTACTAATATCAAGAACTCGGATGGGAAACCAGTTCTCAGCAAAGAAGGGAAAGCTGAAAGGTGGAAAGAGTATATAGAGGGGCTCTACAAAGGAAATGAACTCAGAGACAATATTGTAGGAAGGGAGGAGGATGTAGATGAAGATGAAATAGGAGATACTATACTGAGAGATGAATTTGACAGAGCACTGAAAGACCTAAGTCGAAACAAGGCCCCTGGAGTAGATGATATTCCCTCAGAGCTACTGAAGTCTCTGGGAGAACCAGCCATGACAAACCTGTTTCACCTGGTGTGTAAGATATATGAAACAGGTGAAGTACCCTCAGACTTTAAGAAAAATGTTATAATCCCCATTCCAAAGAAAGCAGGTGCAGACAAGTGTGAAAACTACAGAACCATCAGTTTAATAAGTCATGGTTGCAAAATATTAACACGAATTATATACAGACGGATGGAAAAGCTGGTAGAAGCCGACCTCGGGGAAGACCAGTTTGGGTTCAGGAGAAATGTAGGAACTCGGGAGGCAATACTTACTTTACGGCTTATCCTAGAAGATAGATTAAGAAAAGGCAAACCTACATTTCTAGCTTTTGTAGATTTGGAGAAGGCTTTTGACAATGTTGATTGGAATAAACTCTTTAAAGTTCTGAAGCAAGCAGGAGTAAAATATAGGGAGCGTAAGGTTATTTACAACTTGTACAAAAACCAGAGAGCGGTTGTCAGAGTAGAAGGGCAGGAAAGGGATGCATTGGTTGGGAAGGGAGTGAGACAGGGTTGTAGCCTTTCTCCAATGTTATTCAATTTGTACATTGAACAAGCTATAAAGGAAAGCAAGGAGAAATTTGGTGAAGGAATAAAAGTTCAGGGGGAAGAATTAAAAACATTGCGTTTTGCCGACGACATAGTAATTCTGTCAGATACAGCAAAGGACCTGGAAGAGCAATTGAACGGAATGGACAGTGTGCTGAAAGGTGCATATAAGATGAACATTAACAAGAGTAAAACTAGGGTAATGGAGTGCAGTGTAAGAAAATCAGGTGATGCTAAAGGAATTAGATTGGGAAACGAAGCAATAAAGGAGGTAGATGAGTTTTGTTACTTGGGCAGTAAAATAACAAATGATGGTCGCAGTACAGAGGATATAAAATGCAGAATGGCAATGGGTAGAAAAGCGTTTTTGAAAAAGAGGAATTTGTTAACATCGAATATTGATTTAAGCCTAAGGAAGTCCTTTCTGAGGGCATTTATATGGAGTGTTGCCTTGTATGGGAGTGAGACATGGACGATAAACAGTGCGGACAGGAAGAGGATTGAGGCTTTTGAAATATGGTGCTACAGAAGAATGCTGAAGATTAGGTGGGTGGATCGCGTAACTAATGAGGAGGTACTGAACAGAATTGGGGAGAAAAGAAATTTCTGGCATACCTTGACTAAAAGAAGGGATAGATTGGTGGGACACATTCTTAGACATCAAGGAATTGTGAATTTAGCATTAGAGGGAAGTGTGTGGGGTAAAAATCGCAGAGGAAGACCAAGAGATGGATACAGTAAGCAGATTCAGGCAGATGTAGGTTGCTGTTCTTATGTAGAGATGAAGAGGCTTGCTCAGGATAGGGTATTGTGGAGAGCTGCATCAAACCAGTCTCCGGACTGAAGACCACAACAACAACAGGTTCAGTAGCGCCCATACAATAACACACACAGGAAACACGATGCGGCACTGTCCAGATCTCATTCGTCATCTCTGGGTAGTGTTGCCGTGTCGAAAAGCTAACGGTTACTGCTACAGTAGCGATTCAAGGTTCGTTTCAAATTCTTCGATACTGAATGTAAGTTTATATAGCAAATCTAAAACTGAAATGACGCGCGGGAATAGCAGCTTGGTCTAAGGCATCATGCTATGGACTGGGAAGCCGTTCCCGCCGGAGGTTAGAGTTCTCCTTCGATAATATATGTGTCTTTTGCCCTTAGTGTAAGTTAGTTGAAGTTGTTAAGTCGAGGAACTGATGATCAAAGCAGTTTTGTTCAATAGGTTTACTAATTTACAAAAACAGAAAAAAATGTTTATGTAAGTTAATAGGTATTTTAAGTAACATATTTTTGAAACTTCCTGGCAGATTAAAATTAAGTGCCGGAACCGGGATTCGAACCTGGGACCTTTGCCTTCGCGGGCAAGCGCACTACCGACTGTGCTATACCGACACGATTCACGATGCCGCCTCACAACTTCACTTCCGCCAGTACCTCGCCTCCTACTTTCCAAACTTCACAGAAGCTCTCCTGCGAACCATGCAAGACTAGCACTCCTGGAAGAAAGGATATGGTGGAGACATGGCTTAGCCACAGCCTAAGGGATGTTTCCAGAATGAAACTTTCACTCCGCAGCGGAGTGTGCGCTGATATGAAACTTCCTGGAAGATTAAAATTGTGTGCCGGAACCGGGATTCGAACCTGGGACCTTTGCCTTCCGCGAAGGTCCCAGGTTCGAATCCCGGTTCCGGCACACAATTTTAATCTGCCAGTAAGTTTCATATCAGCGCACACTCCGCTGCAGAGTGAAAGTTTCATTCTGGAAACATATTTTTGGTTTATAGAAAAGAACATATCGAGAAACTAAGCGCCGTCCCACACAGGTCTTGAGGGCCCGACCGTCCGCCGTCTCATCCTCCGCCCGAAAGGTGTTACCGGATGCGGTATGGAGCAACACCACCTACAGACAAGACCTGACAACAGGCCTTGCTACGTCACACTGACCAGGCCGCGGACACCAGCTGAATGGCTGGCCGCTGGGGCACAGCCCACTGCCTCGTAGCGGTCATCCAGTAAGCTGGCGGCCGCGGTCTCGTCAGTCTGACGTATCACGAGCTGTTGTGAGGCCTTGTCTCTAGGTGGTGGAGTATGGAGGCAGACGTGGTCAGCGTCCCAAAGGAGTAAGATGTCTTAGATATTTTATAGGGGGGATCCCTGGTCAAAACTGAAGATGCCTGCAAAGAGGATTCATACACTCTACAAGACAGTATGGGAGGGGGGATAAATACGTTTCTGTTCCAGTTTCCTGTATAGTAAGTAACTTATTCCTGGGTTTTGAAATGTAAGCCATGTTCACCACTTTTCCATTTGTAACGTCTGAATGTTGCTGTACATATTTATTTCATGTACACGATGGTGCAGACCATTTATTCTCAACTGTATCCTCACAAATTGAAGGGACACTTGCGCAGCATTTTTTCAGACTAATGTTCCACTTGGTGTAAGTAGATACTACAAGGTCTGTTGCGACAGAGAGAAAAAGGAAACCGGTAAGCGCTGAAGGAAGGTAAGTAGTGACAACTGAAACGTCGGCCTTTGCATCACAGGTTTAGCATACCGCCGCTGTGGTGTGGCCGAGCGCTCCAAGGCGCCTTGCTGCGGAGCGCGCGGTTGCTCGCCGTCGGAGGATCGAGTCCTTCCTCGGGCATAGGTTTCTGTGTGTTGTCCGTTGCATAAGGTTGTTTGAGTAGTTTGTAAGCCTAGGACTGATAACCGCAGTAGTCAAGTCCCTTAGATGTGCAAACATTTTAATTTTAGCATACAAAATTATTTACATTTATTTATTTATCGAATGATGATACAGAGCTTGGGTCAAGTACATAGTTCGTTGTATACATTGTAAGATATGTATGGCAAGGACAATATATGTACAGGATCATATGTACAGTGTTAAATTATGTACACACCACCCAAATTCTTAGAATTCTAAGTCCAGACATGTGATCCAGTTGAGCCCTTCAGGTAATGCATGGTGGATGTCATTTATTGATCCCCCAAACGCTCGTATCGGGTATTAACCTACAATATGGTTTATTGTTTGGAGGGTAGATCCACAGTCACACTCGGGAGGTGTTACCCAGCCCCATTTGTGCTGTACGGGATAAGGTTACTCGCATCAGTGACATTCCTTAAGTCACACGTACCCCCTGGGTGGTGCTAAATGAGTAACAGCATCAAGATGAGACCGAACTGCCCGAAAAGGCCTCCCGCTCAAAGAGTGCAGAGCAAACAACCAAGAAGTCTTTTTTCAGGACACACAAGTTCCTACAATTGGATCGTCTATTATTTACATGTGAACTACAGAAGATATCCTTAGTTGCAGATACCTACATATCGAGCTTCTTGTTCCATTTCTGTGAATAAAGAGTGAGTAATAGTTTTATCAATCGACATAGAGGATATGTAAAAGTATTTGTCTCCGTGGTTTTTACACGTTTTTCTTGTAATTTGCCCGTCTGTTCATATTGCGTATTTTAATATAAAAACGTATTGTCAAATATACGTTTTCATATTCAAAGATTCAAGAATCGCACTCCTAACTACATTTAAATGATCACGGAAATATCCCAGTTCACAAGCAATTGCCGGAGCGAAAGGGGGCAGCGTAGAAAGTTTAAGTATTGTACATGTTGTCAATACCACGATGTACTGTCTTGACCCATTTCCTCTAAAATGATTTGAGTGACAACCCCAACTGAGTCACCTCCAACGTAGATATCAGTAACACTGTGATAGAGAAGACTAATGCTGAAACCGCAGCCCCCCCCCCTTTTCCCTTAATGCTCCTCTGTCCAAGCGCGGCGCCACTTTGAATACCTCGGTCGCTGTTAAGCGGGCGCCGACAACCGAACGCAACGTGAGCGGCACCGGCCGCCTCGCTCGTGATTTACGCCGCAACGACCTCCGTGAAATACGAAACCGGCGGTAATGCGCCGCCGCAGCCGGATTTTAATGGCGCAGCCGTAAAAACTTTTTACAGGCCTCACACACCCTGTTTCGTTTCCAGCTTCGATTAGGAGCCCGATATCCCCCGGTAACGGCAGCGGGCATAAAAACAGTTAGCGGGCGTAGCGCGGCGGCGCTAAACCAATAAGCGCGCAGCGGGCCAATTAAAACGCGACAGCTCGTACAGACAGCGCCTGCGACGAGGGGCGGACTAGGAGCAGCGCCAACACTACTGACAGGCCGATGGGTGCTCTCCAAGGCCTCGCTGTCACATAATCGTGGTGAAACACTTTCATTAATTTCATACTAAAAGTTATTATTATTATATTATATTATAATTAGTCGCAAAGTTCCCAGAGTAGAAGACGTTAAGTAAAGATGGTTCATTTGTACTTCTTTTCTTCTAGTTCTTTTTATTTGTCCACCAGTTTTTCACTGCTTGCGAGAATTTAGCTCTTATTTTCTTCGCTCCATTCTGTTCCGATTCTTCGCACTTTCGTCTCTGGTTTAATTTTCCATTTTTCTACTTTTATTCTAAAATTGTTCCTTGCTTCTACTACTTCTTTGGCTATTTTGGCTAATTCAAGTCTAACATTTTGGATCTATTCTCCTCCATTAGCAAGGTAACCTACGTGTTGAAACATTTTAAGCGAATTTAAGTAATTACTGTTCCATCCTACCGATACTCAGCTTTTTAACATTGTGATGTACAGGGGTTCTTCTCGCTGCAACATTATTCTCCTGGGGCGTCGTGGTACAAATAAATACTCGATATGTGCAATTTTTCACTTCTTCTTTTATTTAAATCAAAACTTCTCCACCAAAACATAACAACTTTAAAACATTTACAAAGCATCAGAACGACAGTACTTCCATTTCAAAACACCGAGTGACATAGCTTCCAGTGCACTTGACAGACGACTAAAACTCGTAACTCCCCCACGCAAGGCGGTGAGGCAAATATATAACCTTGACAATAATGACGTTACATTAAGCATTGTTCATAACAATTGAATATACCGATTTACAGTTACCAAACACACGAAGAAAACATTTCCTGTACACAAAAATAATCACAATATAAAATGAAAACAATACATACAATAATTTTAGATCGCACCTATCTTTTTAAGTTTTAATCACGCTACTTTTTGTTTGACAACAAACCAAAATCTTAAATGTCAATTAGTTAACAAGTACATCATACATGTTCCTAACATATATTGAACTATCAATTATCTTGGCAATTCTAAAAATAAGTTCAAAATCTCAATATATACAGGGAATCATAATATTCAAATCTCGACAATTACATTAATTACAAAATTAGCTGGTCTACACAACCTGTTAATGAGCCTAACATATATACAATGCTATTTATTTATGTCTTTATGTAGATACAAAAGTTTTTACCATTCGTCTGTCTATTTATTGAAATAACATACAATGACAAAAGTATTGTTTATAGAACTGTCTGGAAACGTCTTATACAAATCTCTTAATTAAATCTCTTAATCTCTTAATTAAATCTATCACAGTATCACCGAGACACTGTCCTACACTGATTCCTAGGCTGGCTATATCGTTTTTAACTAACTTCACACGCAACTTTTATCACTATTGAACCACACGATTCCGGATCCGACGCAGACGGTATCGTATGATAACATTGATATGAGAGGGCCAGTAGTATCGTCACAGTGTTTTACTATTCTTTTCGTTAGTCTGTGTTCGGGAAGCCTCGTTATGTAGCCATAGAATTTGAGGAGTCTTTTCCACATATATGTTTCTATGTTAGAATATTCTTCAATTCTGGATATTTTCTGTAGTCTATATCCATTTTCGGTCCCAAAATTTTCTAATTGTTTTTCTTTTTTCTTTGTTAGATTTACTACATCAGTTTTCCTGATTAGAGTTAAGGTTTCGCTGGCACATAACATTGATTTTGGGATCCCCACCAAGTGGGACTGACGCAAGATATAGAGAAAGTTCAGAGAAGGGCAGCTGGTTTTGTTCCTGCTCCTGTGTTTGTAGAGCTTATAGGACTTGACTACGGGGCCATCAGTCCCTAAACTTACAAACTACTTATGAACTAGCTAATAATAAGGACGGCACAAATATTCATGCCCGAGGGGGGATTCGAACCCCCGACCGTAGTGGCCATACAGACCGTGACTGGCGCGCCTCAGTCCCCTCGGTCACAGCTGGTTTTGTATTATAGCGATATAGGGAAGAGAATGTCACGGAAATGGAGCGCGAGGTAGGGTGGAAAACAAAGGCGGTATTCGTTGCGACGGGATTTCTTTCACCAACTTTCTGTTCCGAATGCGAACATATTTTGTTAGCAACCACCTAAATAGAGAGAGATGGTCATCATAATAAAATAGATCGAAAACGTAAATATTTAGTTGTTCATTTTTTCAGCGCGCCGTTAGAGAACAGAACGGCACAGAAATACGATAAAAGCGTTCCGATGAACCCTGTCATGCAGTTCAATCTTGTTTGCAGAGTATTTATGTAGATGTTGACGCTCCCCACACCGTGACACCACCACCACCATCACCACCACAACCTTACTGTTCCCTGACACGATGTTCCTATGGTCTTGTCGTCCACCGGGTTCTCTCCAGGATGATGTGCGTCCGACGTCATTCTGTAAACTGAAGCGGGATTCATCTATGAAGAGCACATTATTCTATTCATCCATCTGCATTTTGGTTTCTCCGGGCATTTAAGGTCAGATATTGGACGTGCTGTAGGGTGGTCATTCTTGGTCGACCTGTTACTGACCTACGATAATCATCCTGTATGTATCTAAATTTTCTCTGAAGACTTGAAATGACACTTTGTGGCAGATCCAAGACTACTGGTACTTTGGTCTGCGTCTGGTGTGCTTCAAGGCGGCCGAATATTCTACGCTACAGAACAGGGTCCAAATGACATCATCGTGCTATTATCTTGTCCCGTTGAGCACGAGGCTACACTGCGCTGACTGTAACAAATGTGAGGGAGGAGTTAGTGGTCTCAGGCACTGGCCTTGTTCACGCTGCAGTTACGCCGCTAGTCAAACTATGGAATACTGCTTTCCTACACAGATAGAACACGAATGGTTGTTAGGTGAATACTGAATGCTATTATCGGTTATCGCTCAAATTTCCTCCTTTCAGTTTCCTGTTTTCCTTATTATGCACAACTTTGGACACTAGTGTAGTATACGAGAACCTATTTGTATCTCAAAATTTAAATATTTTATAACAAAATTTCTCCACTATAAAATACCAATTCATATATGACATATATAAAAAAATAGATGAACAAAAACTCGCGCGTATTGCAATGTATCGTTGTCGAAATTTAAAAGCATTCCATTAAGAAATTTCGTTGATGGAAGCCTTTTAATAGAACACTAAACAAGGCTCAAGATTAGGCAAAGATGTAAGAAGATAGAGGAGGAGGAGGAGAAGGAGGAAATTGACGTAGAGGTAGAGGGGGGAGGGCAAGAGATGAGCAGAGAGAGTGTAATGATGAGGTGCAGTAGGAGAGGGAGAAGGTGGAGATGCACAAAGATAGAAGAGATGGGCAGAGAGAGGTGAAGAAATAAGTGGAACAGAGAGTCTAGGATTTATGACGAGTTCCCAATCAGAAAACATTTTAAAATTATGCATATTAGAATCACGTTGTTTTTCTTTCTCTCTTCCTCAATTTAATGTGCACAGTTACGCTTGTATACAGCTAGTCAATATTTGTATATAAAAATGAATAGCTGTGCGTTAGTCTCGCTAAAACTCATGAAAGGCTTGGCCAATTAGCTTTTTTTTAAAAAAAATTGTTCGCTTTAATACAGGGATGGTTTAGAAGCAGAAAATATAGGAAAAAAACCACAGGAACAGCATAAAAATTCTGAAAACTTAACTTTTCTCGGCGTAATGAATGTCCCAACAACTTACGGGTATGGTGCTGGTGACGTCGACAACCGCCGATATTTCGGCAGGGTGTCGTCCTGCCGAAATACCGGCGGTTGTCGACGACGTCACCAGCACCATAGCCGTAAGTTGTTTGAGCTTAAAAATTGAAAAAATCCAAACTCTGACGCCTATTATTCACTCGAAAGGCAACCCGCCATAAACACGTCTACGGCAGCTTCAGTTGTAGGACTAGGACGGGGCACACTCCTACTTCTTTAAGGCATCGTAATTTTAATATGCGAACACGAAAATGTATGCATGTATTTTAATCTCATCGAAAGAAGAGTGTCACTTAGTACGTGTGTGTCTGCAATTCATTGAAATGCACAATTTTATTCCGATCCGGATGAAATTTTGCACACTTTACCATCAAAACCAACAACAGATTGACACTGTTTTACTAATTATTAGAAAGTTCGGTCATGTGTGAATATTTTCATGGATACGGTTTCTATAAATCCTAAGTAAGCGTACGGTACATGGCAAAGGTTGTCATGCAACAAACTTTGACAATATTTCTCCGATCACTACGAAAGTTGACATATGCGAGTTTTCATAAATGGGAGGAGGAGGACAACTGAAGAGGCGGAATGATCAGAGAGAGTGAGGGCGAGGAGATGGATGGAGGGACGGAAGAGATGGGCCAAGACATGGAGAGAGAGAGAGAGAGAGAGAGAGAGAGAGAGAGAGAGAGAGAGAGATAGATTGGAGGGGAGACGGACTGCGACAGTATGGCTAGCTGCGGGGGAACGGCCCGCGGTCTAAGGCGCCTTGATGTGGAGTGCGCGTCAGCTGCTCGTCGGAGGTTTGACTCCTCCCTCTGGTGCGTGTGTGTTCGGATGTTTGTTATTCTATGGGATTGAACTGCTTGGTTATTAGTCCCTAGCTTACAAATTACTTAAGTTAATTAACCGAAGGACAACACACACATCCATGCCCGAGGGGGGATTCGAACCACCGACGCGGGAGGCCGCGCGATCTGCGTGTGTGTGTGTGTGTGTGTGTGTGTGTGTGTGTGTACATTCATTTTTCTTTCTCTTTTTTTTTTTTTTTTTTTTTTTTTTTTGGCCATCTAGTTAACAAAAAGACTAATTCATCTGAGGTACCGCCCATCATCTCCCATACGCGCTATCCAAGAGGAAATTAAACAAATGGCGACAGAATTTTCACAAAGGCAACAACAAATGAAACAGATTTGAAACTACTCAGTGGTAAGTCATATTACACATGTAACAAGAGGTAAATTAAAAGCGTTATCTCCATTTGCAGAGAGAAATTTCCACAGTGATGAGGTATACAGTGGATACGGCCAGCAGCTTTCCTGGTATTTAAGGAATACAACCGCTACGAACGCGCATTTGGCTATTGTTTTGGAGTAAGCAATCATCGTCAATTCTCCCACAGCCAGAGGGCTCGGGACTGGATCCCGGCGACAATGGTGGCGGCACACGGCGCACGGCGGCCGCCCACCAGCCCCGCAGAACAGGCAGGGCGGCTCCTGCCCACGTCGATGGCTGACACGTCATTACGGCGACGTCACGGCGGCGGGAGGGGCGCGCCCCACCCCCAGGGACAATGCCGGGCCCGACCCTCGCCAGCCTGACAGCCCGTTTTACCTCCAGTAATTTATGGGCGCGCGTGCTACCACTCTGCCCTGCCCTAATCGTGTGCAAGGGGTGGCCCAAAGTAACGCCAATGGTTCATACTAATACACGTCCACTGACCAAAAATGGCCTGTTTTACTGCGCTACACTGCATTTCACCAGTGATGCCAAGTTTGGAAAGAATCTATCCGTAATGCTCCTAGGATACACACGAGGGTCCAAACTCTGAATTTATTTTAAAAATTGTCGGTAAAATCTTCGTTTGATGCTTAATTGTAAAAAACTAATTCTGAAGACACGAGAAGGCGCCTATTAAAAAAATACACCTTCGGCAGTGTGTGTGTTTAACTTAAGAAGAAATTATTACATTGACATTTTCATTCGTTTACGTATGTCCTGAAAAAAAGTGCGAGAGTTAATTTAAGGGCTGTTCAATAACCGATCGCTACTAACATAATAGCATGGACATTAGTACTTCAAATTGCAACGAACCCCAAGTTCACGCACCCGCAGTACTGAAGTTATCGAGGCTACAAATGTTCAAATGTTTGTAATCCTATGGCACCAAATTACGTTGGCCATCAGTCCCTAGTCCTACAAACTACTTAAACTAACCTAAGGACAACACACACATCCATGCCCGAGGGAGGATTCGAAGCACCGACGCGATCCGTAACGTGACGCTCCAGACCGCTCGGCTACTCCCGCGCGGCTATCGAGGCTACATTTCAGAGTTTATGTAATACTATGTGTACAAAATTGATTATAAAATGGTATTGTATTGCTATTTCTGCAACTAGAGAGATTCATATAATGACCCAATGAAAAAGTGCTGCCAAACTACTAAATCAAATAGCGAATTCCGTAATTTTAGCTCGGGCTCCCGTAAAAGCGTAAATTTTGCCTAGAAATCGTGATAATTACGGACAAATCGTAATACTTGGCATGTCTGCATTTCCGCGTTGTGCTTGCTTCGAACATTGTGTTTATATACATACACGGTGTCCAAAAAAGCTAAAATGTAACATATTGTTAAAATGGAAATATACGTCAAAAAACTTCCTTTTTATAAAAATAAAAAATACAGTTCATTTCATTCCCTGGTGGTGAAAAAGATGAGTAGTCTGTTGGTTATATGTTCTACTTCACCAATTGCTGATGGCGCCTTTTGTAAGCAGTAAGACCTTCCGCTTCCAGCCCACGACGGAATGAGCTTTCCTACCGCTTCGGTGTAGCACCTTTGTCATCGTTTATGAATACACTGTGTCGGAGCTGCACCTCAAAGTGCCCTTATTTCATTAACCACTAGCTTAATTCCCGCTGATTCGCACGCATGAACTGGATGGTCTGCATTAGTTGTTTCTACGTCTAAATATAAATTTCCATAGATTTAGCTTTCCTAATCAAGAATTTTGATACAACTTACACCCCCTATTGAACCATTGATGGCAGAATTCAAAATATCCCGAAACTTTTTTTTTTCTTATTATAATTTTTTTTAATTGTAACCATTGTTTCGAATCAAAAGTTTTCACAATTATAGCATCAAAATAGTCTTATTGGCACCCTTAAAAGATTTTCCCTTATTTCACCAGCTTAATGGTTGAATTTCCAACACGTGTTTCTAAAATTCCAATCAAATCCGAAGTTTTTTATTTCTTGCTTCAAAATTGCTTTAATAGCAACGTATTTGCCAAAAATCCGTTAATCCCCTATTTCACTCCCTTAGAGATGGGAATATCGAAATATCGCTAATGTCTACAGTGTAAGATGAAGTATACAAATTTCAAGTTTCTATCGGCTCTAGATTCACTTTTCAGTGCCGTTTTCTGTCTTTTAGAAACGGATCGAGAACGCGAAATTTCTTTCTTATGGTTTGGCATCTTTCTTGGTAGTCTTATTTTTCAAACTGCAATATGCACTAATTTTTCTTTATTCGTACGCTTTTTGCAGAAAAACAACTGAAGCATGTGGATTAGGTTTCGCTGTATATAACCTCGTTGCTATTACAGTGTCAAAAGTCATCCCATCGCTAGTCTTTAGTCAGATTTTTATATAAGATGACGAATTTCAATCACTATATCTTTCACCTTCTTATATCTATCGACACGACACTGATATGGTGTACAATGGGAGACATTGTACTACAACAACAGAGATCGTTCGTTGATTGTCCGTTGTAATATTTACATCAGTATTTCAGTATACGTTAGGTAGCCTACAGCAACGATTTGTGTCTCAAATACGCATTTTGAGAGCATCTGGTGACTGCAACCATTTTTAGCAGAAGCTGAAATGATTACTTATTTCTTCAATTCGTGTGTGTCATTTTTAATGGAAAATAGTTGATGTTAACTCCTAAGCCAAAATATTTCCTTTATTTTCATCCTTCTTTGCCTCCCTAGTTGCGATTTAACCTGCAGAAGTTTATTCTTAACCAATTAGCACGCAAAAGGAAAAGAAGAGAAAAGAAACCTACAATAATGAGGAAAGTGAGTAGCGCGCAAGATTATTTTACATATACACACGAATTTATCTGAATTCGAACTGTAACTACATAGGAGCGCACGTACCACGCAATATTTACACTGGAAACCAATGACAGTGTTTACAAAGGAATGAAATGCATTTGGCAGAAGAACGAAGAGTGAACCAAAGACGCAATGCTTGCTTACATACGTTTATAGTAGAATAGTGTCAACTTGAGTCAGTCTCTTGACCGAAACAAGCAGATTTAAATGTAGGTAAATTTCACTTTAAACGCGGTTTTCTCCTTTCTTATTTCAGAATCTGAGTTGTTTTTGAAAATTCCAATATACCATAAACGCATCAACTTATGGAAGGTTCCACTATCAGCCTTTACAAAATTATTTTGGTTGGACTGAATTAACTAGTAAATGTTTAACGACAAGCGTTGATGATTTTTTTTTTTTTTTTTGTGGTTTTTGGGCGCACAACTTCTATGGTCATTAGCGCCCAGCCAAGAACATAGATTCGCTATGATCTAAAAAATGTAGATTGTCAGAACATCAACAAGAGGCTAAAAACGAAAGATAAAAGACAAAAGAGTTAAATATCCTTGGATAAGTTGGCCAAGTTGATAAAACGCAAAACTCGAGCAGCTGCTCGTGTGTCATCAGCTAAAATTTCCTCCAGAGTAGACGGAAAGTGAAGGGCTACACGGAGATGATTAAAATTAACACAAGTCAGTAAAACATGTCGCACTGTCAGCAGTTCACCGCAGGAGCATAGCGGTGCAGGTTCGGCGGATAGCAAGTGACGGTGGCTGAAACGGCAATGACCGATCCGCAACCGAGCCAGGATGACCTCCTCCCGCCGAGAGGGGCGTGAGGACGTCCTCCAAGCGGTCGGGATCGGTTTGACAGTTCGCAATTTATTGTTGTACAGTGAAAGCCACACACTGTGCCATTGCGACACGATACTCCGGCGAAGAGCCCGTTGAACATCGTCCGATGGGACGCAAAAGGTAGCCATGCGAGGCAAAAGAGCTGCTGCCTTGGCTGCTGTGTCGGCGGCCTCATTCCCGGGCACACCCACATGGCCAGGGACCCACAGGAAAGAAACGTGACAGCTGTCATCCGCCAGCAACTGGAGGGAGCGTTGGATCCGATACACGAGAGGATGGTTCGAGAAAGGGTCCTTAAGACTCTGCAGGGCACTAAGGGAGTCAGAACATATGGCATAGAAAGGGTGGCGGTGGCGGCAGGTATACAAAACGGCCTGGTGGAGGGCGAAAAGCTCAGCCGTGAAGTTTGAGCACCGGTCAGGGAGCTTGTATTGGAAACGGTTGTCCTCGACGACGAAGGCAGACCCGACACCGGCAGTGCTCTTGGAACCATCAGTGTAAATAAATATGGCGCTATCGAACCGCGAACGGAGTTCGACAAGCCTCGAGCGGTATACCAAATCCGGAGTGCTCTCCTTGGGGAGCGAACTAAGTTCGAGGTGTGTGTGAACCTGGGCCTGATGCCACGGTGGCAATGGGCTTTCGCTCAACCGAAGGGTGAAAGGAAGGGTAAAATCGAGCCGCTGTAGCAGGCGGCGAAACCGAACTCCAGGTGGAAGCAAGGCAATCGCAGACAACTGATATTGGCGATCGAGTGAGTCGTCAAAAAATAATCTGTAAGATGGATGGTTGGGCATCGACCGTAGGCGGCATGCGTACCGACACAAGAGTATGTCACGTCGATTGGTCAAGGGTAATACAGCAGCCTCGGCATACAGACTTTCAACAGGGCTGGTATAAAATGCACCGGTCGCCAGACGTAATCCACGATGGTGGATAGAGTTGAGACGGCGGAGAATCGACGGCCGTGCTGAAGAGTATACAAGGCTTCCATAGTCGAGCTTCGACTGAACAATGGCCTGGTAAAGGTGAAGCAGGACGGTACGATCCGCTCCCCATGACGTGCCACTGAGGACACGAAGAACGTTAAGGGATCGGGCACAACGGGCAGCCAGGTAGGACACATGTGTGGACCAGCAAAGTTTCCGATCCAACATGAGTCCCAAGAATTTTGTTGTCTCCACGAAAGGGAGAGCAACAGGGCCGAGACGTAGAGAAGGTGGAAGAAATTCCTTGTATCTCCAGAAATTGATACACACAGTTTTCTCAGTGGAGAATCGGAAGCCGTTTGCGATGCTCCAGGAATATAGACGGTCAAGACAGCGTTGGAGAGAACGCTCCAAGAGAGACGTCCGCTGGGCGATACAATAAATTGCGAAATCGTCAACAAAAAGAGATCCGGAGACGTCGGCTGAAAGGCAATCTACGATCGGATTGATTGCAATGGCAAAGAGCGCCACACTCAAGACGGAGCCCTGTGGTACCCCATTCTCCTGGCAAAAGGTATCTGACAAAACAGAGCCCACCCGTACCCGGAACTTGCGATCCGCCAAAAACGCTTGAATGAAAAGAGGAAGGCGGCCCCGAAGGCCCCATGTGTGTAATGTGCGGAGAATGCCCGCTCTCCAACAGGTATCGTATGCCTTCTCCAAGTCGAAGAACACGGCTACTGTTTGACGCTTCTTTAGAAAGTTGTTCATAATGAAGGTCGACAACGTAACGAGGTGGTCAGCAGCAGAGCGGTGTCGACGAAAACCGCATTGGATATTAGTCAGGAGGCGGCGAGATTCGAGGAGCCAGACCAACCGAGCGTTAACCATGCGTTCCATCACCTTACAGACGCAGCTCGTCAGAGAAATGGGGCGATAACTGGAAGGAAGGTGTTTGTCCTTCCCTGGTTTGGGGATGGGGACAACAATGGCTTCACGCCAACTTGTGGGAACATGACTTTCAGTCCATATGCGATTGTAGGTACTAAGAAGAAAGCACTTGCCCGCAGGAGAGAGGTTCTTCAGCATTTCAATATGAATGGAATCGGGCCCGGGAGCAGAAGACCGGGACAGGGCGAGAGCACGATCTAGCTCCTGCATGGTGAAGGCGACGTTATAATTTTCACGATTAAAAGAGCGGAAAGAAGGCGGCCGTGCCTCCTCTACCTGTTTGCGAGGGAGAAAGGCAGGGTGGTAATGGGCAGAGCTCGAAACCTCCGCAAAGAAACGACCCAATGCGTTTGAAACATCAGCTGGGTCCACGAGGACTGCGTTCTCCACGGTCAGGCCAGGAATCGGGGAGTGGACCTTGATGCCGGACAAACGGCGTAGGCCACCCCAGACAACCGTGGAGGGAGTAAAACGGTTAAAAGAACTAGTAAAAGCAGTCCAGCAAGCTTTCTTGCTGTCGTTTATGATACGACGGCACTGCGCTCTCATACGTTTGTAATTGATGCAATTCTCCAAAGTTGGGTGGCGGCGGAAGGTGCGTAAAGCACGGCGCCGGGCTCGAAGCGCGTCGCGGCAGGCTGCAGTCCACCAAGGGACCTGGACACGACGTGGAGAAGAGGATGTACGAGGTATGGAACGTTCAGCAGCAGTGAGAATAACCTCTGTGAGGTATTCGACCTGACTGTCACAGTTGGGAAAATTCTGATTGTGAAAAACAGCCATGGAAGAATAAAGCCCCCAGTCGGCTTTAGAAATGTTCCAACTGGTGGGACGTGGAGATGGGGAATGATGTAGGAAGTGGATGATACAAGGGAAATGGTCACTCGAGTACGTGTCAGAAAGTGCATACCACTCAAACCGACCGGCAAGCTGAGGAGTGCATATTGCGAGGTCTATATGGGAATAAGTGTGTGTTGTGTCAGAAAGGAAGGTCGGTGCACCGGTGTTGAGGCAGACAAGATCGAGGTGGTGGAGAATGTCCACCAAAAGGGAGCCTCTCGGACAAGGTGCCGGAGAGCCCCATAGGGGGTGGTGGGCATTAAAGTCGCCTACCAACACGAAAGGTGAAGGGAGCTGGTCAACAAGGTTTAGCACATCTGCCCTAGTAAGGGCAGATGACGATGGCGAATATATATTACAGAGGGAGAAGGTAAATGTGGATAAGGTGATGCGGACGGCAACTGCCTGTAGGTGAGTGTGCAAGGAAATGGGATGGAAATAGACATCGTCTCGAAGGAGCATCAGAACCCCTCCATGGGCTGGGACACCTTCCACGGGTGGCAGGTCGAACCGCACAGAGGTGTAGTGTGGAAAGTCTGCACGATCACGTGGACGCAACTTAGTTTCCTGGAGGCAGACTAGAAGCGGGCAGTGCAATCGAAGGAGTAGTTTTAACTCCTCCCGATTAGAACGAATGCCGCGAATGTTCCATTGAAGGAGCGCCATGATAGAAATGAGAGAAGAAATAAGGATAAAAACCAAGTAGCGAGCGGGGTCACCTCGACGGCCGCTGAGGACCGGATTGCGAGGGAGCACTGCTATCGCTGTCTGGGGGCAAAGGGTCATGTTCCATTGGTTCGACCGACGCGCCTGCCACCTCCCTGAGTTGATCAGGAGGGGCAGTTTCCACCGCCGGTAAAAGGCCGGGCGCCCGGCAAACGGAGCGTCCCGGTGAAACAGAAGACGGCCGAGGCCGGCAACTGTTGGACGGCGTGACAGATGGGTCACGCCTCGGCGGGGAAGGAGAGGAACTCTTTTTCTTGTCAGCTCTTCTGGAAGAGTGACGGCGGGAAGAGGCAGTTGACGGTTGGGAAGCCTGAGAACGCAGAAAATCCTCACGGACGGGTTCCTTTTTCAAGGTCCGGGCATCTTGTTTAGGTGCCCGCGGTTTACTAGAGGTTGACGAAGACTGTACCTTAGAAGCAGCAGGAGGAAGCGGGGACGTGGAACGGGCAATCTTCGGGCTGGCGGATCGCAGAACTGTGTCAGCGAAAGTGAAGTCACATGTCTGGGTACTGGAATCCTTGGTAGGTCGAGTTGAGGTGAGTACCTTACTGTATGTACCCGATGGGAGGACAGTGGGCTTTCGACTCGCCAACAACTTACGAGCGGCAGATGTCGATACCTTCTCCGTAACCCGAATTTGCTGGATTACCTTCTCATCCTTGTATACAGGGCAGTCGCGAGAGGAAGCCGCATGGTCACCGTTGCAGTTTAGGCAGTGAGGGGACGGAGGTGGGCAATCCCCCTCATGGGCGTCCCTACCACAAGTGACACACTTTGCTGCATTTGGGCAATGTTCACGGGTATGGTTGTACCTGTGGCACTGAAAACAGCGCGTTGGGTTAGGCACATAAGGTCGGACGGAGATGACTTCATACCCTGCTTTGACCTTCGACGGGAGGTCAACTCTGTCGAACGTCAAAAACACAGTACGAGTCGGTGTCAGATGGTTATCGACCTTTTTCATGACCCTGTGGACGGCTGTCACACCCTGATCGGACATATACGATTGGATATCTTCATCAGACAACCCGTCAAGGGATCTCGTGAAGACTACCCCCCGTGACGAGTTGAGTGTGCGGTGCGCTTCGACCTTAACTGGAAAAGTGTGCAACAACGTAGTACGTATCAGTTTTTGGGCTTGGAAGGCACTTTCCACTTCCAGCAACAATGTGCCATTGCGCTGACGTGAACAGGTTTTAACAGGGCCAGCAATTGCATCTACACCTTTCTGTATAACGAAAGGATTGACAGAATTGAAATCCTTTCCGTCGGTGCGAGAGACAACCAGAAATTTAGGTACATTAGGCAGAGTCTTTTTAGGCTGAGGCGAGTCTAACTTACGTTTATGGGTCAACGTCACGAAAGAAGATAAGGAAGTCATCGCGGAAGTGTCCCCCGTGATTACCGGCGTCTCCGATGGCGCGCTCCTTCCTAGTGGGGGCCCTCTCCGAGGGCTTACCCGCCTTAGGTGATTGTTCACACCTCAGGTCACACCTCCCGAGAACTGACGGAGGGACCAATCGGCACGTTCGGAAGGTACCAGCTCGGGTAATCATCCATCCCTGGGCCTGGCCTTTACCAGGGGGTACGTACGTGCCTTACTTGTCTACCCGGGGCGGGGAATTACGCGTTACCCCGTCACCTGCTACGCACGATAATGCGTGGGTCGGCCTCCAGACACGCACAGGGAGGAAAGAAGAAGAGGATAGGAAATGAAGAGAAAGAAGGAAAGAAAAGATGTGTCTCAAACGCCGAGGCGGAGACTAATGAGGAGAAGAAGGCTAGGAGAGTTCAAGGAGAGAAAGACAGAAAACGAAGGGTAAGAAAGGAAGGAACGAAGGAAGAAAAACCACAACAAGAAACACCGTATCTCACGAAATATGCCCGTCTCCGGGCGAAGGCATAAACCGGGAGGGAAAGTGAAGCAGCCTGGGGCAGAAGAAAGGCTGCTCCGGCTCGGGGCCCCGTGCGCGCCACACACGTACCCACAAAAGAACTGTGGGCCCCCTGGGGGGAAGCGTTGATGAACTGGCTGTGTGTAAATTGCTGTAAAGATCTTTTTCTTCTCCTTAGTGGCCGAAGCGCTACACCCTTGGGCAATATCTGAAAGCTCTATAACCTGATTATTAGTAGTGAAAGCGGTGAAGTGCATTTGGTACTCTGAATTATTTGGTAGGCCCTGATTCTTCCGGTTTTGGTAACTCTAGCGGTTCAAACGCAACCTTGTTCCAGATATTAAAAAACCTGTTAATATCGTTGTTTTAAAATTACCATTCATAATTTTCTTATAAAGTTTTTTTAAGCTCTGATCAGTTAAAGGACGCCGGCCGCAGTGGCAGAGCTGTCTGCGGCGCGCCAGTCACAGTCTGCCCGGCCGCTATGGTAGGGGGTTCGAATCCTCCCTCCGGCATGGATGTTTGTGTCGTCTTTAGTATAAGGTAGTTCACAAATAGTTTTTAAGTTTAGGGACTGATGACCCCCGCAGTTAAGTTCCTTAAGCGTAACAAACGTTTAAACATTTTAGTAAAAGGACACGATATAAATAAAATGGTAGGGCACGGTTATGATCCTTGAGGCAATGTAAAATTTTTTTGTTTGAGCTATTGAAGGTTAATAAACCTTGTAATGAAAGTGTGAGAGTTTCAATATAAAACCATTTCGCTCCACTTCCCACTAAACCCGTGTCACTGCCTATCAAATATGAAGTGCGTCCCGTGCAGTTAGAGCGCCTGTGTTGAGTTAGCCAGTCGTTGGTGTGGGAGCCACCAGCGCGTCACGGAGTCAAATCAAAGCTGGGACCTCTGGCTGCGAGGCGCGCAGCTCTAGCATCAGCTGTTGACGGGCTGCGGTCCCGTGGTTTTATTTTAATAGCGGCAGTTGGCTATCCTTCAGCGTCACAGCCGGTAGCACGGCCGCGAATCAGCCGCGTTTGTTGTCGTCTGCGGTCGTAACGAGAGACACACACTGCGCAGGTGTGTGTGTGTGTGTGTGTGTGTGTGTGAGAGAGAGAGAGAGAGAGAGAGAGAGAGAGAGAGAGAGAGAGAGAGAGAGAGAGACCGCAAGGTCAGCCGCGACCGTCGCGGGCTGCCTGCTGGCCAGGCGCCTCGGCGCTCGCCTCTCGCCGCTCTGGCACGAGGTGAGGGGCAGTCGCGACTGTCCACGTGCTCGCCACACGTGGTGGCGGGAGCAACGACCGCCTCCACTGCCTGTCCACAGGCCTGCACTTCAACAACATGTTTAAAACACCACCCATTAAATTGCTATTACAGGTCGCTACTGTGCCGACTTTAGTGGACGTGACAGTGGGTGACTAACTCAATGAGTAGAAAACAATTGCCATTTAAAGGCCCCTACACACGCTCCGATTTAACATACGACCACCAAGATGTCCGACGTACCAACCAATTGGTAGCATCCTACTCACGTGCCGACCAATTGCACGCAGCGCAACCGTTCTGGTGACAACTGTTTTTGTTTTCGCGTGTTCGCTGTGCAGATGACAGTTGGTCGGGAAGCGCGACACACTGTACAATTTGTCGGGTGGGGGGAATCTGAGATCAAAATGTTCAAATGTTTGTTAAGCTTATGGGACTTAACTACGGGGTCATCAGTCCCCAAACTTACTAACTACTTACGAACTAGGACGGCACAAATATCCATGCCCGAGGGGGGATTCGAACCCCCGACCGTAGCGGCCGTGCTGACCGTGACTGGAGCGCCTCAGTCACCTCGGCCACCGCGGCCGGCAATCGGAGATCGGGTGGTCAGGTACACCCAACCGACCGACAAGGAAAGTTGGTCGGGTAGCGTCTAAAACCGTCCAATTCATCGGATGACCAACGAATTGGTCCAATAAATCGCATCGTGTGTAGGGCCCTTTAACGCGTTTCTTATCCCTGCAGTGGTCGGGAGGATTACGTATGTAATCCACCTGTCGAAATTCGAATAAATCTGAAACTCCAGAAGTGACAGTGCTTGGAGCCTGTGTGTACTTTAGGAAGGATTGCTGGCGAACCCCCTCACAAGGGGAGGCCACGACGTTTGGAACGCGGATTTACTGCAAACTTCGTACATGACAACAAAATGTGGAAGCAGTAGCGCGTACTTCTCAAGCGTTATTGAGAAAATCTCAAGATAATTTCCGTCGGTCGCCAAATATGTACCATATGTATCTGTAAGTGGGCGTTTCTGTTACGAAGAGGCGGCAGCCGAGTGGTCAGCGTCCGAGCCCCGTACTCGTCGGTTGCTGGACAGCCGGCCGCGGTGGCCGAGGGGACTGAGGCGCTCCAGTCACGGCCTGCACGGCCACTACGATCGGGGGTTCGAATCCCCCCTCGGGCAAAGGTATTTCTGCCGTCCTTAGTATAAGGTAGTTGATAAGTAGTTTGTAAGTTTAGGGACTGATGACCCCGTAGTTAAGTCCCATAAGCTTAACAAACATTTGAACATTTTGATGTTGGACACTGTATCGAGTCCTGTTCATCACCTTTTTGGTTTTGCTCAACACAGTCATATTCGTTACTATTTACAACATAACTGATATAACGGGAAAAATACTTGTAATCAGATGTACTTTGTAAATTTAATGAATCTTATTTGGCAATCTACAAAGTTTCATCATCGCAAATAACATAATATTCATAACTACCGACTAGTAAACGACCAAACGCATAAAGTGGTAATGACGTGAAAATGTTAGCTTGTGCGTGATATGAGAATTCCCTTATTCCTGGAAGCAGCCCGGAACTACTTGTTTCCAGCAAATTTTGACCGCCACAGACGGCTTTCGAAAGACGTACAACTAATCGTCGCTTTCGACATTACAAGTTACAGATGTATTATTTTTCGTAAAAACATTGAAAACAAAGTTAAACGGCACTAGCTGCATTGAATAAATGCTATGTTTCTGCATATTATATTTGTGATAATAAAACTTTGTAGACTGCCAAATAAGATTGTAAATTTAATGAAAGTACTTCTGATTACAAGTCTTTTCCCGTTATATCACTTGTAATATAAATAGTAACGAATATGAGGAAAAACAAAAAGGTGACGAACGGCACTCGATACAGCGACCAGCAACCGACGAGTGCGGGGCTCGGACGCTGACCACTTGGCTGCCGCCGATTCGTGACAGAAACGGCCACTTACAGATACATATGGTACATATTTGGCGACCGACCGAAATTATCTTTAGATATTCTCAATAACGCTTGAGAAGTATGCGCTACTGCTTCCACATTTTGTTGTCATGTACGAAGCTTGCAGTAAATCCGCGTTCCAAACGTCGTGGCCTCCCGTTGTAAGTGTTGTGTGAGCGCCGGTCACGCGTGGTTGCCTCACAGGACGTCGTCGAACTCGGCGGCGTACCACTGAATTCCGCACGACCCGCTACGTAACTATGTTCGTAAAAGTATTTTCTTCTTAGTCAGTTTTTTTCCCACTGGTTTCTTGGAATTCGTATTACATATTTTCATACCGTTTTACAATGTACAAATATTTGAAATAATATAATTTCATAGAATTTTAGGAAAATTATTGATCAGAGGCAAGAAGGTCGAATTCTGGCTTTAAACTTCTGGCTCAGTGTAGACTAGACAACAAAATGTTCCCAAGAAGTCTGTCCTTAAAAATAAAGGACTTTCCTGGCATTCCTCTGGTGGAAAGTCATCCACTAACTTCGCGAATGTCACAGAGGAGTTCCGAGGGCCGCTGCTGTGACTGCGGAAGATCAAGAAATACAAGTACAAGAAAACTGTGTAATGTACGTAAAAAAACTGTTTGCCCTCATCTTCCAAGACTGTCTTTATTTCTTGTTCAGAAAATCGTGATTAGATTTGTTTTTACACAACTGCGTTTTTAAGTAAATCAAGGCCAATAAAATTATCTTACTGAAAATAGTGACTTGCTGTAAAAAGTTATTTGTCAGATACGAGGTTCTGTGTTAACTTCTTGTTCATAGTTTTTAATAAATATTACTATGAGCTGTACATAAAGCACCCAACAGAAAAATCTGCATATTCAGGAGCCTCTTCTTGTGGCTAGGAAAGTGGCATGCATATGTAATCCATGCGAGCGACCAATAAAGGGTTAAACATGTGACTCCGAGAATCATGTAGCATGGTGTTTTAGGGGAACTCTTGAGTTTTAAATGACCCCGATGGGCCAAAAACATCTTCGTGTTTTATCGCTAAATAGTTTGTCCAGTATTAATAAAGTTTATTGAACGAAAAGACAGCAACGATGATTAGGGTTGTTAAACTTGGGGTTGGACACTTTGACGGAGCTCTTGTCAGGCTAATTGTCTTTCGACGTGCGCAAGCAAGCTACTAAGAAGTCTAGCACAGTCACGCCTGCGAGCTGTCAGGCGCTCACACCACGCCATTAAGCAACCGCGTATCGCTTCAAAGTGGCTCATTAACGCGTTCCGTGTCACATTTATAAAACCGCTGTAGTAATGAGAACTGACACGGACAGTGAACGTAATGACAACAATGACATTCATAATCTCTTCTGATTATGTGACGATGCAAAGAAAGATTGCTCGTAATCCTCAGTTTATGCCCTCATGTCTATCATTTTTACGTTCGGTCCTCTCGGGACATGTGAGAGGAAACAAATTTACTGATTTTTCGAGAAAATTGACTGCAGTTCGTTAGTCTCGCTAAAACTCAAGAACGGCTGAACCGATTTGGCTAATTTTAGTCTTGAAATATTCGTGTCAGTCCAGGGAAGGTTTAAACGGTGATAAAATATGGAAGAGTTGTCCGGAAAAGAGGAAGATCTGTAAAAACGGAAACAGTTTTTTTTTCCAGGAAGCTATCAATACCGTTCGTCCAATTGCGATAAAAGTTTGTAGATTTCATGTTTGAAGCAAGAGGAAGGTTCGCGTCAAATAATAATTTGGAAAAGTCGCCCGGAAATTAAGAAAATTTAGGAAAAACCAAAAGCGATTTTTTCTGTAACAATGAATGGCCACAGGCTGTAGGAGCATCAGTGAATATGGCTCGACAGCACAAGGTTTGTATGAAATAATTTTTTTGGAAAATCTACCGGAAAATTGGAAAATTTGACAAAAACCGAAAGTGCGTTTTTCAATGTGGTTTTATTGAATTCCGCACTATAACTGACTATTCGTAAGACGGAGAGGGGTATTTCGTTTTTTGTTTTGTTCATTATGGTCTTGGAAAAGTTTTCAGTAAAAAGAAATAGTGACAGTTAAAAAGGAAAGTCTCAAAATTCAAAAAATGTTCAAATGTTTGTAGAGCTGAAGGGACTTAACTGCGTGGACATCAGTCCCTAAACTTAAAAACTACTTATGAACTAATTTATACTAAAGATGACACAAACGTGTGCCCGAGGGGGGATTCGAACCCCCGACGGGGAACGGCCTCGCGCATCGGAGCATAGCGCTTCAATGTGCTCGGCCGCTCCGCCTCGGCTCCAACGAACGGTTGCTCTCGCAATTTTAACAATAAACCATACCGTAGTATACCCACTTCAATAACACGAAGACGAGTAAGAAATTACGCTGCCCAAAATTAAACGTCGGTCTCATGACAGCTTTACATTAAGAAAGTAGACTTCGTCTTTTTTTGTGGAATGTTTTATATTACGCCACACGAATGTTATTCTGAAATACTTCATACATGATTTTACAGCTCAAAAGGGGACGAGTGCGTATACGTAGTCGATTAACATTAATTGGGCTATGACAGATAAACCGTATTGTGTTAAGTAGGAACTTCTCAAACGTTGTCCGAGCTGCAATTTGACGTCGAAAGAGATACAATTTCGTACGGCTCAAATCGAATGAAAATGAGATTCGTGCTTTCGGCCATCGAAAAGGCTCACTTGTTAGCAACTCTCTTCATTTTCGTACGATTGGTTTCTGAAGGTTGAAGAATGGAATAACTACGGAACGAGAATTCTCTGAAGCGATAATACCGCGTGATCGTTAATTATTAGCAGCAAATTGACGAATAATTCTCTTCCTATGCGGGTTTTGAAGTGACAACCTTAGCTTACTACACATATAAAAGTTGTCGACTCTTGTTTCCCAAACTGCACGTACTGTTTCTTCAGCGACTCTCTCTCTCTCTCTCTCTCTCTCTCTCTCTCTCTCTCTCTCTCTCTCTCTCTCTCTCTGTGTGTGTGTGTGTGTGTGTGTGTGTGTGTGTGTGTGTGTGTGTGTGTGTGAAAAAAATTGGCCGTGTAAATCACAATAGCGTTATTTTTCAACCGTTCCAAAAATGCATGAAACAGAAGAGTTGCGTGGGCAATCTCTCTCTCTGAACTACGCCTTCCTACTCTAATACCCCAATTCTGAGCACGCAATTCCGTTTCTGTTTGAGACTGCCCGCAATTTCTCATTTTTAATGGATGCATCAATATTATGCAAATGCAGCTTTTAACATCATATCTACATCCAACGCACGCAGATAAAATTGCTTGCTCAGTTCTCTCTCGTGACACACACACACACACACACACACACACACACACACACGAGAGAGAGAGAGAGAGAGAGACTTTATTTCGCTGCCCAGAGGCCAGGTGGAACACAGCTCCTGACGGCCTGTTTAGCGGTCCTCGCCTTGGTCCGGTGACGTGCGCTAGCATAATAGAGGGCAGAATAAACGTTTCCGGTGTCTGGGGATTCTGTAAGGCCGCGGGCGGCAGCCGTCTCCATTTATCAGGCGGGCTTCTGCTGTCACATTAATGCCACACGCTAAAGATGCAGAACACTTTGCCGGCCTGCTGCCGCTCCGGACTGACGCGGCGCCGTATGGGAATACCGGAGTAGCCTGTCTCATCTCAAATTTATGGCCTTCAATTTACTGCCGCATTACCACCCTCGGCCCTCGATTGAGCAATTTCAGCTTCAGAAGGAAAAAAAAATTATGCTGTCCACTCAAGTTATCCGTCAGTGGTAATCTACAACTCGGATCAATCATGCTTACATTTGTCGTTGGCAGCGATTGATGGAATGCAACGAGATTCCCGAGACTAAGACTGACAGCCAGCCTGTTTCTTTTCGTATCTTTCTTTTGCACACATTACCCTGAACTACAAGAACCCGCGGGTGTATATGTAAAGACATGCGAGGTTGAAGGGACAAGTTATTAAAAACAGTTTTACAGGCTCATATCTGAATAACGTTTCTAGACGAGTATCATTGGAGCCGACTTCCTACATGAAAATTAGTATTATTAACTTCTACTGGCGACCACCTTTCCTCTCAGTCAGAAAATTGAGAATGTTCAAATGTTTGCAATCCCATGGGACCGAACTGTTAACATCATCGGTCCCTACACTTATAAACTATGTAAACTTACCAGAATGAATCGTTCACTCTGCAGCAGAGTGTGCGCTGATAAGAAACTGCCTAGTAGATTAAAATTGTGTGCCGAAGTAAAGTTGAGAGGCGGCATCGTGTGTCGTGTCAGGATAGCTCAGTCGGTAGAGCGCTTGCCCGCGAAAGGCAAAGGTCCCAGGTTCAAGTCCCGGTTCCGGCACACAATTTTAATCTACGTAAAGTTATATCACAAATAGCCATGTCCGGGGTGGACTAATCTCCGACGGGAGCGGTCGCGCATTCCGTGGGCCGGCCGCGGTGGCCGAGGTGACTGAGGCGCTCCAGTCTCGGTCAGCACGGCCACTACGGTCGGGGGTTCGAATCCCCCCTCGGGCATGGATGTTTGTGTCGTCTTTAGTATAAGCTAGTTGATAAGTAGTTTGTAAGTTTAGGGACTGATGACGCCGTAGTTAAGTCCCATAAGCTTCACAAACATTTGAACATTTAGCATTCCGTGGCATGGCACCTAAGACCGCGTAGACCGAGTTTCACTCATGTGCTGACTTGCAGTCCCTTCACCGTAAAGGTGTCTGGATGTCTGACTACTACTCTTGACCGGTGCTTCGTCGCCAAATACAGTTTCATTAAATAAGAAAAAAAGAAAGAATGGGGGAAACTTGCAGAACAAATAGGCAGAATGGTTATAGTGATGGGCAGATTAGAAGAGCGTTGCGGCATCTAGCAAATGTGCAAGGGGCTAGCGGCGATAGCACAGACGTGGCAGCCAAGTCAGTGGCTTTTCGGCCGTAATTCGGCAGCATTTCCAAAAAGATTGGCCTTATTTTGCGTAAATATGACGTTAAATGTATATTTGGACCACCTAAAATTATAGCGCTGTAGGTGCCCGTAAAGGATGATCACTGTTTGCGCAAGGTACTTGTCTCCTACGAAGTTACGGCAACTCAAATATTGATCAAACAATTAGGACTGTTGAGAGCCGGTGTATTGAGCATAAACTTCACACAAGTTTACAACGAACCCAACAAATCTGCTGCTGCCGAACACTACCTTGTCACAGGTCATCCAATGCGATACAACAAAAAGGAAATTTTGCCCGGCACTTCCAGCTATTGATAGTGTTATCAAGGGAGCGACTGAAAACTAGCGGATAACCTTATAAATAGGAATGGAAGCTTTTGGTTCAATTCTGCTTGGATTCCAACCCCCACATTTGTCAAAAACAGAGACGAAATTAATGCCACCTTGGCGAAAGTAAACTGTTGTTTATTATCGATATTTCATCTTTGTCTTGAGACGACGCTGTTTGCTCGCTCGCTCGGTGTGTCATTGAAACCCGAGGTTTTAAATGTCGTTGCACAATGCTTCCATGCTGCAGTATTGCCTTTAGAGTGGCACGGTCGTCACCTACAGAAATGTCGGCCCACGTTGAGTTCTGTATCTGGCCGCATACCCGTACGTTTTTTGAAATATGAAATACTTGTGACACAAATTTGCAGGTATTGCAGATACAGAATACATGAATGTGAGGCAGCTCTGTCACACGTATTGTAGAATTCACCCACAATTTAAATAACTTAGCACGAAGCCGTCTTTCTGTAGAACAAGAAAATTTTACAGTAAAATTATATGTATAAAGACAAATGGAAAGTACACGAGGTCATTTTCAATCCAGAGAGAGATTGGTTCGCAGAGAGAATATTGCTAGCCATGACATCTGTATTACGAAAACAGGAGCAGGGCCAAAGGACCAAACTTACTCCATTATAAATTTGTGATGTCCCAGTACATATGTCCATGCTGCAAGCGGTATAACTGCTTAGTAGCAACACGCATATCTACTGCAAGCTTCTTAGTGCCATTCATTGGCCATCTACGTGTACAGTCCTCAAACAAAGTAATCAGTTACATCGCTTCTAACAAAATTGCGTTATCACTGGTCGTTCTCCTCTAGCGATCGTTGTGGGGACACTGAACAGCGCACGCTACTTTGAAACCATCATTCAACCCGTTTTGCTACCGTTTAGGCACAAACAAGACTATTTGCTTTTCCAACCGGACAATGCAAGTCCACGTGTATCCCATATCACCCACCGTGCTCTTCAAGGTGTGGCCAGCACGATCCCCAGATCTGTCTACCATTGAGCATGCCTGAGACAGGATGAAATGTCATCTTGTGTCGTCTGAACGACAGACACGAAAGACCTGACCGAACTGAGGCACCAGATGGAAATTTCGTGGCAGGCCATTCCTCAAGACTACATTCGGCACGTCTAGGATCGTCTGCATGGAAGAAGTGCAGTTTGCTTTGCTGCAGAGGAAGGTACACACGGTACTAGCGCCGACATTGCGCACGCTCTGGTGACTGTATTCACGTGCGTATGTCTCTTTCTGTGTGTTCGTGTCTTGTATACATCCCCAAGAAGGTATAAATACAATTTCCCTCTGCTGGGTCGATGAATTGACGGTGTTCTTCATTTTCTAAGAATGTGTTTCTGAACTCACTGCAGCACGGCATGCGTCCGCGATTCACAAGTAGTTCCCAGTAGCCAACATGACGGAGAGGGATGGAAACGTTGGTGCAGCTACGCTCCTGCGGCGACTCGGTCTCCTGGCCAATCAGGTTGCGTCACCTGTTTGGGTGCGAAAGATAACGTGTACGCCTGCGCCACTGCGCGACTTTACGTTCCATTCAAATTTAGCGGTCACGAAACGTTTAAAAATTCTCCATTTTCGGCGATTTCTACATTGACAAAACGGGTTACGTAGACATTACCCTGTTCTCTCCATTTGATGGTCCTATACGTCAGCGGTCTTTCAGGAAAATTAGTGCATCGGCATAAATTGATTTAATTTGCTCGCTTGTTAATTAAAGATCTGTTGGTAGAACTGCCGACTGCGGTGCTGAAGATCGCCGGTTCAATCTGTCTACCGGCAAAAATTTATTTCTTTGAAATTAACATTTCCAGAATGTTCTACATATTTCTTATGTTACTTATTCTTCTAATTTCTGGTACATTCTGTCTGTGTATAAATAGCAGAGCACTCTGCCCGAGAGTCAGTCAGTGCTGCGTGTATGTTTCAGTTCACAATAAACCTGCTTTCAGTATAAGTGCTGTGTTCAGTCGACAACCCTGCCTTCGACGTCAAGCCTGCTTCCATTTCAACGCGACAATATGAGTAACTTTGACCTCTTTCTTTGTGATGTAAACCAGAGATCACAGCCTTTGTGTCCGCGTAATCCGAAAAGTCTGTGCTTTACGAGAGAGAGAGAGAGAGAGCGCACCTGGTCCTCCTTACTGTCAGACAACTAAACAGTGTGGTAAATCTACTTTGTGGACGGCACCAGTTGGTGGAACAGCTGCTGATCGCTATGGTCGGCACTGCAGCGTCGCTGTAACGTCCCAGCCGTGGCAGGCACTTTCCTGGCGAATGGCATCAGCGGAACGCCTCCGTCAGCGTTGTCTTAAAGCGGCGATGGCATCAGCCAAACACTTCAGTCGCACATCCAGCGCAGCAGTAAAAACGTGTGAAGAGCAGGCAGCGGGCAGCGCAACACCGACCGAGGGACTGCGCCGGCTCTCAGAAGCTCCACATCGACACCACCGAGGAATCCTGCCACAAGCCGCGGTGGAGTGTGGAGTGGCGGAGCGCTCTAAGGCGCCTTGCCGTGGAGCCAGCGGTTATACAAGCTGCACAACAGCAACAGTTGGTTCGAATGGTATCTTACTCTGAGGTCATGGCACGCTATTTTCTGGCGAACGAACACATTCATGTTATGCGGGCCCGAACTTCCTAGCGTGAATCACAAAGAAATAAAGCGGGCAAAACCAGAACCGCACAACTATGCATGCAGAGCCTGAAAGGGTTATAGTGATACCTACCCAGATCGGCCATAAAGTACTTACCAACGACGTTTCTTCTCCTGTTTATTGGTAGATACAGGAGATGTAGATTCCTTGCATAAAGAGAATTGAAACAGCTACTTCGGGTCAACTACCGTGCCACAAGGAAATGCTACTACCTGTAATACACAGGCCGGTGGAAGCGACGGGGAGTTTAAAGTACTGCCTTGAGTTTCCTGCGCACTTGCTTCGCAAGCGGAATTAATTTCTACCGAAGGGTGCTTTCACAGGGCTCGTGCGCTCTTTTTTCATGATCCTCCTCATTACCGGCTATATTTAGAAATTAAAGAATGTCTTTTAAGATCTAGAGAAAGCTGTTTAGATCGCAACAGGTTAAGACACGGGGACAAGAAAACTCAAGAAACATTCCAACTTGCCTTGCGTCGAAACCAGGAGCTAGTCACTAACCTTAATGAAGCACAGGATTAAGATACTTTATCATCGATAAATGAGAAGTGATTTTACTGTATCTTAAGACTCACAGCGGCATCTCTAATACTTGCAATGAATGCTTCAACTAAGCAGCGAACAGGCCGGGCAATAGGCAAAACACTTGTGGACGGTCTCCCCATGTCTAGTTTTAGAGGTAAAAAAGGAAGCATTGCGTACTAGTCGCGCTCTTTGATAAACTCAATCGGACATCATTATACAAATACGCTAACACGAAAATTGTGGTACAGATTACTAATTTATTCGTACAAGTAGGCCAATGAATGTTACATAATTCGAAAGACTGTTTGTTGTAGATTTAATGAATATAAATATTATGTGTGCATTTAGTCATTAAAAGTGGTAAAAGGAAGTAGAAATTTTCCTATCTACAGCTTGGATCAAGTTCTACATTCTCCAACAATCAGCTCACTGATTGGCTATTCGCCTCGACCAAAGACGCTGTAATGCAGCACATCTGCAGCATTAAAATAACGTATTAAAATAAGTGAATATCGAAACATGGAGCGCTACCAACTCATTTTCTTGTGCTGTTCAAATGATTCATTTTCGCAATGATTACGAGTGGTTAAAGGAAATCGATGTTTTCATATAAATACCGATATAAAGGAAGATGCGCCGGGAGAGGCATCTAGCGGTGCTCGGGTGAACTACGAAGTCGACATCATGTCAGCTCGAATTCTGAATATCGCAGTATCGAAATAACATTATTTATTAGCGTTGTATAAATTTACGAACACCGAAATGTTAGTTCCATTTCAAATATTAGGCTAATGAAAGTTATATAATTCGAAAATGGCATGAGAAGTGTATACTTCCGTTTTTGCTGTTATTGTGTAAGGCATTTTACTTAACACGTAAAAGATAGTTTCATACGTCCCAGTGCCGGTTAAATTTTACCAAATATCCCAGCGGCCTCCTACGATAATGTTGGCAACAGATGCTGAATAGTGAGAATCCTGTGAGTCTTCATTTTAGCCAATCGCTTGACAACGCTGATGTTTTCTCATGGAATCTTCGCTTTACGAGGGCAATTATTTTTTACTGAGCAGACGAGGACACATACAAGAACCTGTCAACCATAAAGCATGAACAGCATTATTTGTTTACTTCATGGTCTGTACGCTACACTAATCGAGTCATTCTATGTGGTTCGAACAAATAGGCAAAGATTTTCCATCGTGTTGTAGATGTTGCCAACATAATCACGCGAGGCCGCCGACATGATACGTACAATTTTACCCCCAGTGACCATTGTAAACACAGTTGGTCGATTGTCGACCACAGTACGTGTAATTGTGCTGTGTGAACAGGGAGCGCGTCAGAAGTGTGTGTGCGAGAGCATTGCGTGACAACGCTGAGGCCGGCTGCCATTAGTGGTGCCGTGAAAGCGGCGCCGGCGCGGTTAATTAGACCCACGGGGCGCGAGCGGCGACCTCTGGGGGCAGCTGAGGTGGGCGCGAGGCACGCCCAGGGCAGGGCAGGGCAGCACCGCCCACGATAATAACATCACAACCGACAATGCCGGGCACACAACCAGCACAGCATCTCACCATTCTCTCAAGCCACGCTCACTATTCGTACTCAAGCTTTCCATATTTATTTCTTGTTTGAGTTGGTATTATACCAAGCATCAGACCATTCTTATTTCTAACCAGACATTATCCATACATATACACGTGGCATCTGTTCCGAAAGAAACCGGTGACGGGCAATGATCCTATCGTTAGTGGGGAGGGGTGGGCAAGTTTGAAGCCCTTACTCTTACGGGGATTAGTTTCATAACTACGAGTTTGAGTACTGTGGGCAGGGCGAAGATGGGAATTTGTATCTGACGGGAGGTAGTCCTTGCAGGTGCGGTAATCACTGTGTCCCCAGTTGTGTAGGGGTCAGCGCAACTGCCTAGAAAGCAGGAGACCCGGGTTCGAATCCCGGCTGGGTACACATTCTCAGCTTTGCCCAATCTCAGTTGATGTCATATTCTGTGAATATTAAATATAAATAAATAATAAATATAAATATTCTCCATACACTGCCGGGAAAAAAATAATGATGATAGGGGGGTTTTGGGCGCTCGACATCTAGGTCTTCAACGCTCGATCAAATTAAAGAACATAAGGACCAACAAGTGTGAACAGTAAGGAGACAAATTAAAGGACAGCGATCCAGCAACTAACACGTCCAGCTGAAGTGAAATACATATGTGAACAGCAGACTTGAAGCTGTGAAAAAGTACCCCAATGCCAAAGTCGGATAAAGAGTTAAAATTACTAAGCTGAGGACCAAGGCCGGCCGACCACAGCAACATAAAAGGGTGAGCCAGCCACGCAGCAACATATTAAAACCTCCAGCCTAAAAGTTCAGGTCAGAGTTGGGACAAATTACAAAATTTTAAAATTTGGCGCGCATACACGCTTTGTCATTACCTAAATTAGAGAGCAAATCTGCACCAAGATTCGCCGCAACCCTCTGTGTACGATATAAATCACATTCAATGAAAATGTGGCGGACAGTAAGCTGCAGGCCACAGGCATCACATAGCGCGGGCCCCTCACGTCGGAGTAGGAAACCGTGCGTCAGTGGACAGTGCCCAATGCGGAGGCGTGTAATGGCGACTTCATCCCGCCTAACAGATCGGCAGGAGGAACGCCACACCGGACAGTGGGCCTCAGGTAACGCAGCTTATTGCGAGTCACTGAGAGGCAGTCTTCCTCCCACAACTGCAGGGACCGCAGCCGCAACAGGGAAGTAATATCCCGCAAGGCAACAGGGCACTGTGTCACACCAGGGGCGCTACAAGCCTCTTTAGCAGCCCGATCGGCCTATTCATTACCCTGAATGCCCACGTGTCCCGGCACCCAGCAAAACAGCCCGTCCTCCACGCGACTTTGAAGGAAGGACAGTTCGTCGTGTATATGTTGCAGCAAGGTCTCCGACGGATATAGCTCGTCCAACGACTGCAGTGCGCTCAGAGAATCGGAGCAGAGAAAAAAAATCGTCTGCCCGAGCACGACATAGCAACTCTAGTGCCTTCCAGATCGCATGGAGCTCTGCAGAGAAGGCACAAAAAAAAAGTTTGTAAATCTTATGGGACTTAACTATGGGGTCATCAGTCCCTAAGCTTACAAACTACTTACGAACTAGGACGGCACAAATATCCATGTCCGAGAGGGGATTCGAACCCCCGACCGTAGTGGCCGTGCAGACCGTGACTGAAGCGCCTCAGTCCCCTCGGCCACCGCGGCCGGCAGAGAAGGCACAGTAATTCTCGGGAAGGCGAATCTTGGTGACACGGTCGGGGAACACAACGCAACATCCGAATGAGTCCCCATGCTTGGATCCATCAGTGTGCACAACTGCGAAATCGTGATGCCTATCTAAAACAGTTAAAAACAACGACTGATAAGTAACATCCGAAGTTTGTTCCTTCCTAAAACTCGCCAGGTCTAAAAAACTCTCGGCCCGGAAAAAAAGGTAATTAGTATACATTGTAATGGATTTAGCGCTAGGGAACCCAGTTGTCTACATTAATGAAGTATTCGATACCATTTACGTCTAGGTGTGTAAAAATTGGTCCACTAATCTATAGTTATTTCCTATATCCATAGGCTACAAGTACTCAGATACTACGAGGGGGGTGGGGGAGTTGAAAAATACGTTTCGTCTGTCGACTGTGGTCAGAGTTGCATATGAAAGGAAAAAAAACTACAATGAGACATTAAAGATAAGACATACCCTAATGTACACAAATATAGCAATTGTTTTATGAAATCTATACTACACCTGGAGACGACTGCTTTTAAGACCACAGTTCAGTAAATGCTGTGGAAAGGGGGGAGGGGCACAAACGAACATGAAATTAAAACTGAAGTTTTAAGAAGGTGAACATCATTTACAAATTGCGTCTGAAAAGTTCGGTGAATAGTCCATATTTTACAAACCGCGCTGCAGAGGATGTGGTGACCGAGCATACACATTCAGAAACATGTCAACAAGTGCCTCTTATAGTGCAGAACACTGCAGTGAAGCGGTGGTACACGCTGCGACCCGATAACATGGTCAGTGTGAGAACTCCTGTGACTGCAACATGGGGCGTAAAATGGAGTAAAGATTTAACACCAAGTTTTGTTTCAAGTTAGGAAAACCGGCGACCGAGACCCATGGGATGTTAGTGCAAGTTTATTGTGTTGAAGCAGGGAGTAAGAACTGTGTGGGAGGGGGGCGGGGGGGGAGGACCGAATAACTTACAAAGATAATAGCTGAAACTCCGTTATATTTACACGCATTTGTCAGGCGACACCGCTAGCAGTGCTATCTGTTGGTTCGAGTTGTACGCTATACTATATTAACCTTGACGTCTGTGATTACGTATTTCATTTCGCTGTGTACCAAAATTTCTTTGAAAGGTTTACATTTGTTACGTCTTTTAAGGTATTGCGTTAGATGATAATTGAAATTCCAAAGTTTAGGGTTGAAAAAATAAAGAATTTCTGCTATGATGTGTCCAACACGTCAGTGCTTCTTGATGTCAGGCGAAAAGCTTAGAAAAAATTTTCATATGTGGTTTAAAAAATCGGCATATTAAAAAGCTTGTGAGGAAGTGTTTTCGATCTACAATAAATTAAATCATAGGTAATTCTAGTTTCGGACCACAGAAAACTTTTTATATTCAATAAAACGGGACGCGTCGGGAGAAAAATTATCGCAGTGTATTGCAGTTGCATAGACAAGCATATAATGATCATCATAATCTGTAGAGTTTATTTGGATAGGATTCGAACTGAAAATAACACAATACGTGACAAGTTTTAGCCCTACAGATGCATGCACTTTTTTTGAAGAAACTACACGCAAGGAACAAATTACAACAAATTCTTATTGTTTCTGCTGTGGGATAACAAGCTTTTCTTCAAGTGCTCTGGACTTGAAATTTTACCGAAATCTGTTCTTATCTTACGAATAACCCTCTGGCAGCATATATACACAAATTATAGAAAATAAGGTAAATCAAAGTGTTAAAGGCACTGTTTATAAAAAGCAAACTATCTGCGTCTGTCTAATGTTAGCCATCTTGATCTATTATAGTTATATCTTTTATGTTTGAGGAATCTCAAGGGGAAACCCATGCCCGGAAACGCCATTTAACGACGCTACGGAGAGTCCAAGTTACAGGCACCAGCTCCTGCCGCACCCTCTGTAGCGTCATTGGATTACGTTTCCGGGCATGGGTTTCTATGCTCTCTTTGTTCGTTAAGACACCTTCCACTCCCCTAGAAGTTTGTTGGTGTAGTAGTGTAATTCTGAAACACACTGACTTATGGGACACACACACATCTCAATCTTCGACGTCCATTTACTGCCGTAAATATGCGCAGGACGAAATTGTGAGACTTTTTTTATTGCTAGCATGTGAGGAATCGCTGCGAAGCCCGATTGCGTGAATTTAGATTCACCCTGTGTAAGACATAATATAGTCCCTATTGGAACAATTTCCTGGTTCTGTAAAGTCAGCCCACGAATCAAGTGTTCCGACTCTCACAATGTAAATCCGCTGCTCTCTCCCAGTTTTACTTCATAGCTAGGCGCTATGAGGTGCTCGGAAGCGCAATCGCACGTTCCAGCGAAGTGCTTCCCCTGTTATCTTTATAAGCTATTTGCTTAAGCGCTTGAGAAACGGAAATCAAGGTAAAATTCTTCCCACTCCATTTCCGCGTGGTGTGGTACAGGAACCGTGTTAAGTCGAACTCTTGAATAAAATAATGTCTTGGCTGCAAAAACTTTGACTGAAATGACGCGTTTCGTCAGGTTAGAGCATCTTCAGATTTCCAATCTGATGTCCCTGTGCCATATAGCAGGTCTTCAATGAGTTCATTGAGTTGAATGCAAGGTGTCGAGGATGAGCCACTTTCGTGTGTCCGTCCGCAGTCACAATCCCAGACAACATCGAACGAGTGCGACGGATGCTAGCGGATGATCGGTGGCTGTCTTTGAGAATGACAGCAGACGAGTTTAAGACCAGTTGCCGAGATCCAACAACGCGTGACCTCAGTACTTCGAGCGATTCCGTAAGAAGCGTTTGCTGACAGTTTCCAACATCTGTACAACCGATGTCAGAAGTGTGTTGTAGCCAATGGCGATTTCTTTCAAGGCCAGTAGAGGTATTTTGTACGTAACTCTGGTTTCTTGTATTTCCCGAGACCAATCATTCAACTTTTCAGACGCAGCTTTTAGTGGAGTCAACGTAGCCTCGCTTACGGAACACAGGGAAACGCGTGGTGGGGACAGGCAAGGTAGAAGCGCGGTGGAGTTGGTCGGCGGCAGCAGCAGAGTTGGCGGCATCGATTTGCGTGGCCGCGCCGCGCGCCGCGTCCACTAGGCCACGCCCACGGGGACACGCGCGCGACCCCCGACCCGCCGCCAAAGGTTACCGGAGCAGCGGCCACCTCCCGTGCCCCACACTCGCCCCGTTTACATGGGCTCCCAAAGCCGGATTTCCTAAACCCATTTCCCAATTCCGCTTTTGGTTGCTCATGTAAACACTCCAAAATCGATTCTGGAAATCCGTTTCTCTAAAGCGATCTTCGTGCCCATTAAAACGCAATCGTTTTTGAAGAGATCTTAGCTTGTCAGGTTGTGTTTTCTTGTTAAGAGTTTTCACCACATATGGACAGAGTGACATTTACTAATGTGAAATTTGATGAGCATGACTCAAAGTATTTAAATCAAGAAAAATAGCGACTGTGCTGACTAAATCAGCAACTGAATCAGCTGTTTTTCAACCGCCATAAGAAGTGGGCTAGGGAATCCGATTCAGGCTATGCCATGTAAACACGTCAGCGATAAACGCTTTACGAAAATCGGTATTCGTCTTCCGGAAGATGTGTTGCATGTAAACATAGTGACTGTCATCACTGTGTGTGCACAGCGCCTCAGCGCACCGCCCAAAGTTTCACATCTCAGTAAGTTTTACTGAATTTTTCTAATAATTTGAGATTCTTATTTGTGATTTCTATCTCGATTCCTACGTTCTAATTGCTGCTGAAAGTTTAGCGATCTCATGTCACTGAACATGGAAACAAAATCACACCGAACCTTTACCATTCTTGGAAGTATGTTTAAGAACATTTTGCTACAACGGTAACGATGTACTGAAATGAGCACCGAAAATTATTACAAAATACAGTAGTTGAAATTTCTAAGATATGTGACCTAGAAAAAACTTAACAGCTATCAAATTTCGGTAGCGCCTAAATAAGCCTCGTTACCACGAAAGAAAAGCAACAGCAACCGAGACAGAGAAAGCAACGGTGAAGTCCTGCTAATAAGTGATAAACACTGGAAAGCGACGGCAGTTTATTGTGAAGTAGCTGTAGTTAGTGCATCGAAGCATACGCTACTAGCTGCGGAACATGTATAACAAATTATGTGGCCACAGAAAATGATATGCATCAGGGGTGACAAAAATGGCGGCCCTCTAAGCGAGTTTTCGTGGCCCGTGGCGGCAAGGCCCTGTACTCTAATTCATAACGGAAATATTTCATAGGACAATTTTTTATGGCGATGAAGTCATATACAATGAAAAACATGTAGTGTGATACGTGTATCAAAGAACTATTACTTATGCAGGGCCACAAAATTCTACATGTTGAATTTTTTCTGTGGATATGCAGCTTGAGTTACGTAATACTATTCCACACGCCGAAACGAAGTTTTCGGCAAATTACATTAGTCTAAGAGATGGTACTGCTAATATTTTTAACTCTAGTACCCACCGAGATATAAAACAAATATTTTAATATAATGGTTTGTAACTTCATTCGACAGATAGGTGTAACCGATCATGAAATGAAACTGAAGTTAAATCTTACGTGCCTCACCTAAATGCAACTTATATTTGACACATCCACAAACCTCAATGCGACGGCGGATTGAAATACGAAGTACCTTTTCCTCAGAACATGCCGCTTCCAGTTGTAAATAAAAAAATAAAAGAAGGACAATGAAGAGAGAAGGAAATTTCAAAACATTTGGGATCTATTTTTGTGGCAAAGTGATCGGTAGGATTGAGAGTGTAACTTGTGTTAAAGTGTAGTTTAACATTCTATTATTTAGAGTCATTAATCGTTTGTTTACAACTCACAAGCAACAGTTTTCATGCTTTGAAGAGAAAATAAGAAAAATTAAAAACAATGAGTTAAGTAATAATAATTTCGTGTGGTTCATTGGCCTTGTGCAACTCTTTCAATTGGACGCCACTTCGGCGACTTGCGTGTCCCTAGCCTACCTCAGTTATCCAACCGGGGAAAGGGGACCTACAGCTTAACGTGGAATCCGAACCACGTGTCGTTTCTGACGACTTCTCACATCGTTCAGAGGTGAAGGATGGGCTAAAGCGCAGAATGACAAAACCCTAGGTCCGACCGGGTTTCGAACCCGCGTACCCCTCTGCTTACAGTCGAGCGGTTTACACCAAGACCATCGGGCCCGACAGTTAAGTAACCGAAAGCGAGTGCTTTCAAAATTCGTAAGAGTCATGAATCTCTAACAAGAGCAAATTTGAAATAATTTATTCATTGGCGAATCATTTCAAATTATTCGTCGACGGTGCTTTAATTATAGTATATCACAAAAGCTGCAAAATTCGTCTATTGGAACAGGTACAGGCATTTAGAGACATTTCATTATCAAGGAATTCTGTGGATGACGAAAGTTCACAACTGCAAAGCATTTCTGCCACAATTCAGTTCTTTTCATTTTTTGTTGTTGAATGCAAAGGTATCGGATGTTGCACAAGTAGCCCTTTTTTTTGTGTGGATACGACAGAACTGCTGGAATGAATTCTCGTCCATTGAGCAACTGCCAAAGGTAATTCTGATGCCGAGTGGAGTATTTTGCCAATTATTTTACATGATTTCCTGTCCCTATTTCCACATTAATCACTTTAAACTCCATTACGAGAGCTGGTAATTTGATAAGATATTTGCGCCAAATGTCTCCAGAATATCCCCTCAGGTGTTACTTTTCTATTATTCCGGTGGTAGGAAGTCTATAAAAGAATCCGATGACACTGTCCTACTTTCCTAAATACTTATCTTCACCCAAATTATTTCGCATTTGTAGTAACCTCACTAGAGGCAATCGTATTTTTACTGTTATTAATACGACTCTGGTTGTGAAAATATCTTTGCGATAAACTTCGCGATCAGAATCTAGAATTTCACTCCTGTTAACATCTGTCCCCAATATTGTGCGGGAATTGTTTGGAAGTGACACCAGATTTGGAGCCTCGCCATGGACACTTCCGCAACAAACTAATGTAGTTTTAACATTTTCATTGTTCGACCTGATTATTTTTAATGTAGGATGAGTATCAACACGGCAAAACGAAAGAGTACGGTGATATCTTTGAAGTACGATCACTGGACACTGACGGGCATAAACGTGGATATTCAACCAGAGCTGGAAGGGATTGGTAAGAGGACAAGACTGCTGCAGGTCATAAGAGAAAGGAAGAAGAAACGAGACTTCCGTTAAGGCGGGAGTGTTCGATACTAGATGCTATGGAAGACAGAGTAAGGAGAAGATACAGTTCGGTAAATGAGAAAAAGGTAGAAGACCTGAAGGAGACGGCACGAGATAGGATTGCATGGGGAGCCGCGATGGGGAAACCTACTTTTTGGAAGAACAAGTTATCATCATCTATGAGGAGAATAATGCTCCCAGAAAGTAAAGAGCCTGGTGATATGAAGACGGTAACAGTCAGTTGTCTGCCTACAGGTTGCTGTTACACGTACAGCGATAAACTATCTGTATGTACTGGGCATTGTGAAACTGAAGCCAGTACCTATGGTTTAACAAATTACTGACCTCTCCGTGTATATCACTGCAGTTCAAGACTACCAGATGATATACTGCCTGTAGATTTTTTTTCTTTTACGCCTGTCAGGCTTGGACCTGGTACAAGACGAACGAACATCTCACTTTTGAGGGAATGGCAATCGTTATAAGGAAAACGTTTGCACCAACTACGAACAGGTGACTCTGGGGTGGGTTGTTTTTTTCTACAGTGGAAAGTGGTATCATCTTTATGAGCTGTCTGACAATTATTGCCTAAGGGGCATTCAACTGAAACCCGGTCACAGTCACTAGTGTGAAGTAACGGTAACGATTTTATTAACTCGAAAATGTAATTACAGTACACATACTCAAAAATAGTACCTAAAACTATTGGCAAATTTATCCCATTGCGACCCTAGCCAGTCGATTCCATCCTGGTAGGCCTGGATCCAGTCACACCCAGTAATAGATGGATCTCGTGCACAGTGATTGTACGGTTGTCCAAGACTAAAGCAATCACTTCCGCAATCATTTCAAGTGTGATGACACGATGAGCCTGTCGAGAACGAGTATCCTCTTCCAGTGACTCACGCCCTTCAAGAAATATTTTTGCGCCATTCCACAACACTTTAACTACTCAAACTGTTGTCACCGTACACAGCCTTCATCCGTCAATACGTTTCACGCCGTCCAGATGCCTCCGCCGCCAATCCACGTTGTTCGGAATTGCGTGCTTACTTGCTTGCCTGTTAGGTAGTGGACGATAATCTGTATGACCACCTTCTCATCGGCGTGAAACCACACTGGCGGAATGCAACGTCAAACGGTGCGCATGCGTCATCCTCTCCACCAATAGATGACGCCACCATACCCGCAGTCACGCGGTGCCATGTTCTGTGTAAGGCTAAGTTCCGACTGACGAGGTATAACTTGAATGAACCTAATACAATTGAATGCGGGGTTAAAATCAACAAAGCGAATGGCTGGATATGAGGTGTGAATGAGGAACAGAAGGTGGTGACTAGAGATGGCAGCACTGTACGGCAGAAGTAACTCTAGGTGCAGCGGAAATAGTTATGACTGTTGTTGATACTTCAAATGGCGATGTTCACAGGACAAGAACAGCGTGCAATGATTCTATCACTTTATTTCCCATCTTTGTCGTGTACCACGGATTCAAATTCAATTGAGTGAGACATAAGGTGATTGTGTCAAGGAAGTGACCAACGTTAGTTCGTGGGTGCAACTGTTCAGAAAGGACAGAACGAACTTCGTGTGTCAACACCTGAAGACACTCACGGTCACAGAAGAGTCGATCTGACGACATGATCGAAGGAGTGCAGCAAATTGTTTTTGGAGATCGCCGAAGGACTGTGGGACATATTGCCATGAGAGTTCGCATTTCCGTGTTATCTGTGCACACAAACCTGCATTAGGACTTGAAAATGCGAAAAGTGACCTCCAGGAGCGTGCCGCAAATGCTGACGGATTACATGGCTACGCGCGTGGCAGTGTTGACGCGTGATGACGATATGAATGGGACTTCCTTTTCATCGATTGTGACACCGGACGACACATCGATGTCTTTTTTCAATCCTGAAATGAAACGCAAGTCACCTCAAAGGAATCACGGATGTCATGGCCGTCAAAGAAGGGAAAAATATTGGTAACCGGCAGTGCTGAAAAAATTATGGTGGTCATGGTATGGGACATGCTATGGTGTAATCATGGGTTCAAAAAGCACACGGCAGTGAAAGGTATATCCTACCGAGATGTTTCGTAGAGAACGTTCGATTCAGCATTGCCTGAAAACACGGCCGGAGAAGTCTGCACGCGTGCTCCTTCATCAAGCACCAGCACATCGGGCAAACGTTACGCTGCGGGGTGTGGAATGGCCACCAGCAATGGCCAAAACTCGCCACACCCGGGATCTGAAGGACTGGTCGCAGCCTATCACCGAACAAGGCGTTTAGTTTTAAGTTCGAATAGACACCTTATGTAAATAATACACACACACACACACACACACACACACACACACACACACACACACACACACTAACAAGACTAACAACACTCTCCCAGTATCTTCAGTGGAAAGGGCCACCCTATGCCTGGGGCACGTCTGATTTAGATCAGCAGACAAAGGCCAAAAAAGTAGGTTTGTATATTTCTGGCACACCTGTCAACACTACAACGGGAGAAAAAACAGCAACACGAACACAACACAAACACCATCACATAACAAGAGACACAAACACAAACAAGCCAACACCTCCATGACCCAAGACACAGTAAATATAGTAGTAGTTCATAATAATTGCCAGATTAAAATTGCATAAAAAGTCAATTGTAATTGACAAAGTACAATATTAGGACCCATTTAGCAATAGGTAATGGGTTATTGTATTAATTAAAGAATAAAGAATTAAAAAACGCTGTAGTTGTTTCGTGAAACCAACTTTGAAGATATCCCTTATGCTCTCTACTCACATCTGGCTTCTAGCGACTTTTTGCTTTTTGCAACAATGAAAGAAGCTCTTCGTGGATGCACATTCACTAGCCGTGCCGCAATTGCATCGGCGATTTTTCAGTTGTCAAAGCAGACTCCTAAAGAAGCGTTCGCAGCGACCATGCAATCGTGGTGTCTTCGTGAAAAATGTTTACAGCTGCAGGGAGATGATATCGAGAAGTGATGGAAGTTTCGCAGCTTGCGTGTGATTAGATTGTGAGGGGAGCGAAAAAAGTAACGGAGTTGTTATAAACTGGAACGCACCTCGTAGAGCGTCACATAGTACTCTGGGCGGTATGTGAAATGTGTGTGGCTGGCTGAGTGGCTGAGTTATACGACAGTTAGGTCCTGGAGAATGTCCCTCCGGTCCAAACCGAGCACGATCTCCGAGCAAGAATGGACAGTGTTTCGTCCACTTCCATTCTGAAGCATTAACAATACTTTACGGTATACATACGCATCACAGTTACGGAACTACGCATCAGATTCGTCAGACACGGTGATGTTTCGATGTTTTAGATCAAAACAGGACAGCGAAGATGTGCACAAGGTGAAGATAAGATCCGAGCGTGGTAATAAGGCTGCCGATTCGAGAAGAGGGAAATGTACATTTTCGAGCTTGATGGCTGCCGGCTGGTAGTGCGGGCGCCCAGAAGGCGGCCAGGGCCGCGCGTTATCTGCGGCTGCGGCCTCTGGAGTGCTTGCCGGCAGTCACGTCGCCAGGTCAACGCTGGTCGGGGCGGAAGGGTCGCCGGAGACCGGGAACGCAACACCGCTTCTTTGGACTCGCTCGGAAGATGCGTTTAGCTGTCCATGCGTCACCAGTACTAATGGATGTTTAGTAAGTGTCAGCCAGCGTCATGGACAAGGAGGCACACGCTCCATTTGACCTACACTATCGGATGCATTCTGTCTGGAGTTCGACTGAGTGTCTGTGCTTGAACTCTTGGGTTAGATGGAGGAACCTGTAATTATTTTAAAACCACGGTCGGCAATAAAGACCATACACAAATTATGGAGTAGTAGTTGTTGTGGTCTTCAGTCCGGAGACTGGTTTGATGCAGCTCTCCACAATACCCTATCCTGAGCAAGCCTCTTTTAATTCCACATAAGAACGGCAACCTACAACTGTTTCAATCTGCTTACTGTATCCATCTCTTGGTATTCCTCTGCGGTTTTTACCCCACACACTTCCCTCCAACGCTAAATTCACAATTCCTTGATGTCTAAGAATGTGTCCTGTCAATCGATCACTTCTTTTAGTCAAAGTATGCCAGAAATTCCTTTTCTTCCTAATTCTGTTCAGTACCCCCTCATTAGTTACGCGATCCACCCACCTAATCTTCAGCATTCTTCTGTAGCACCACATTTCAAAAGACTCAATCCTCTTCCTGTCCGCGCAGCTTATCGTCCATGTCTCACTCCCATACAAGGCAACATTCCACACAAACGCCTTCAGAAAGGACTTCCTTAGGCTTTAATCAATATTCGACGTTAACAAATTTCTTTTTCAAGTACGCTTTTCTACCCATTGCCATTCTGCATTTTATATCCTCTGTACTGCGACCATCATATGTTATTTTACTGCCCCAGTAAGAAAACTCATCTACTTCCTTTATTGCTTCGTTACCTAATCTAATTCCTTCAGCACCGACTGATTTTCTTACACTGCACTCCATTACCCTAGTTGTGCTCTTGTTAATGTTCATCTTATATGCACTTTTCAGCACACTGTCGATTCCGTTCAACTGCTCTTCCAGTCCTTTGCTGTCTGACACAATTACTATGTCGTCGGCAGAACGCAATGTTTTTAATTCTTCACCCTGAACTTTTAATTCCTTCTATTTCTCCTTGCTTTCCTTTATAGCTTGCTCAATGTACAAATTGAATAACATTGGAGAAAGGCTACAACCCTGTCTTACTCCCTTCCCAACCACTGCATCCAAAAATGTTCAAATATTTGTAGAGTCTATGGGACTTAACTACGGAGTCATCAGTCCCTAAAACTTACAAACTACTTATGAACTAGCTACAACTAAGGACGGCACAAATATCCATGCCCGAGGGGGGATTCGAACCCCCGACCGTAGTGGCCGTGCAGACCGTGACAAGCGCCTCAGTCCCCTCGGCCACCGCGGCCGGCCCACTGCATCCCTCTAATGCTCTTTAACTCTGACAACCGCTGTCTGGTTATTGTGCAAGTTGTAAATATCCTTACGCTCTCCTGCTTGCTTCAAACACTGCTTGAAACTGTTCTGCGTCTACTATTATTATTACCGTCCGACCGAAACTTGAATAATCAAGTCAAAATTTCAGTATATTTACGTTAAATCGCAAAGCAATAGTTTTTCCATATTTTTCAAGATACCCTTCCTGTACTAAGCCTTCTTTGTGTGTGTGTGTGTGTGTGTGTGTGTGTGTGTGTGTGTGTGTGTGAGGCTAATCAGGAGTCCGTAGAAGATGACATGGGAAGCAAACAGTTTTGGGCATATAGGAGGTACTTTTTAATAAAATACTTCCAAATTGGTTTCTTTCCACTTCGTAGTGGCATTCTCTACCCAAGAAAGAAACATTTAACGAAGTTAGACAATAAGTAAATTGAACTCTATACAGTGGAATCTCGATATTTCGAGTCTCGAAATGACGAGTTTTCCACAAATACGATCGTCATAAAACAAGACAATAACTGCGGGTACATTCTATCTTCACAGAAAAATTTATTCCACCATTATATCGCGAAGTGAATAGTAAAAAGACTTAAAAACCTTTAGGCTGCCAATTTAAATGACTACTTAAAAAATTGTTTTAAGTCATTTTTGTACGTGTATTCTTTTCAAGGTTGATTTTCTTCTTTTTCATACATACATTTTGATAGTTCGATGTGATCCCGGACCGGTTCACCTCGAATTAACGAGACTATTGTATAGCTACCACAATTCCACCGTCCTGTACAACTTCTTGTACGAAGTTAATCTTCAGCCTTTAGGAACACAACAAACATGCGAAATAGTTTACTACGAAATGTCAGAGCCTCAACACGGCCACTACATTATAAAATACACAGAAAGTAATCATTTGTTTGCTTTCTTAAGTAGCATTTATTATTTAGTTCTTGAGGCTGTTAACTTCATGTTGCCGTCTTCACTTCCTTTTTTTGCAACCGATAAGCAACTTTACCTATTTCCTTTTTGGCATTCCTGAATACATAACAGCTTCAATCAGTGCTGCAGAAAGTATTTCTAAATATAAAGAGACAGTTCCGACTAACAGTGTGATTGTTGTCGGTTTCAATTTACGCAAACTGAACAGCACAAGGTGTGTACCAAATGTTCAATGTTCCTCAACCAGTATTATTAAACACCTCGCTTTCACGAAAACACATTAATAAAACTTTACAGCATAAAAATAAGATAATCCGTTTCATTAGGTACAATAATGATTAGTTAAATTCTTACGAACACAGTTTAAGAATATCACTACCAGATACGAATGCGTAATATTGTGCTTAACAACAAAATACCCACAATTTTTACGAGGGAGAAGAGACACTTAACAGTTAAACGGCGCGCCGTGAACTGAGGTAAAGCGTTATAGTTGACCGAAATCCATCCAGAACGCAACCGGACTTCATCAGTAAATTCCAGAAAGCTAATTTCGCCAAGCCGAAGATTTGGCTGATTTCTTGACAAACCTCAACTGCGGCCGAAACCAGTATTCTGGCAGAAACTGGTCGTAACCCAAAGCGTATATTCGGTCGGTATTTATTACATTGCGTCTGCTACCAAGGAAGCACATTTATCAGCACGCATTATCTCATTGTCTGACACTTGTTTATTACATCCTACTTTCAAACTTCCGGGTTGCTGCCTCGTTTCTAGGAATTTTTATTTTATTTTTTTTTTTTATTTTTTTTATTTTTTTTTTTTTTTTTACAATTCTTACGGTTTGGGGGCTGGGGTAATTAGAGTACTGGTGAAATTTGTTCAGCAGAAAACAGCTAGGTGTGATGAAAAGTATGCAAGTTTAATTTTCTATTCTGTTATCTAAGAATGGAACCTCAAGGTTTGAAATTCCTTTTGCTTTGAGGGCGAAGTATACAA